>CANUEP010078127.1:0-21242 GCA_947857235.1 Jatropha podagrica | reverse complement strand
TTTTGGTTTACATACCTGATTTAATCGACGACCGCTTCTTAACTCTAGATTAAGCTCCTCGTTTAGGTAATATTAATTGGTTTGATTTAGGTGACCAAATAACAAACAAGGATGCAATAATGCAGAAATTAAAAAATGCAGAAAAGCAGTAAAGAATCGCAAGGAGCGTAAGGGAGAAGGGGAATGTCCGTCAACACAGACTGTGCCTAAAAACGGAGCCCGGGACCGAAATTTATAGGCGAAAAGGGACCCGAGGGCGGGCGTGACCGCCCTGCAGGGCGGGCGTTACCGCCCTGCAAGGCGGGCGTGACCGCCCTGCCAGGGCGGGCCTGGTTGCCCTAGCTGGGGCGGGTGTGTCCCGCCCTCTCTCTCTTTTCCACTTCTGGAGGCTTTTTCTGGGGTTCCGAACCTCCAAAAAATATTCCGGGACCAGTTCTACGATCCTCATAATTTTTCGGACGTTTCAAGTACCATTTTGGCATACTTTCGGTAAATTTCCAAAATGGCCTTCGGTCCGGCCGGGCTGTTTGCAGTCCGGGAAAATAGGCTTTTTGAGCTTAAAAAATTGAGTATTCAAGGACGACCGCTGCCGCTGTCGCCGCCGTTAAGGGCGGCTGCCACCGCTGCGGCCGACAGACCTTCTAGTTTTTCTCGTTCCGGAGAATTCTCAAAACTGGCCTTTTGAGCATCAAAATTTGAGTATTCACAACGAGGCCATTAAGTAGGCACTTCTTGACAACAGATTTCTCTCTCTTCTTCTTTTTTACTTTATCCATCTTGGATCCATTTTGAGATGATTGTAAACACTTTCACTTTGAGGATGTTAAGTGACAAATTTTGATGAAAGATGTTTTTATTATATTAGTGCATTACAGCTAGACATCATATTAATTGTTAAACAGCATCCAACTCATATTACATTACATCTAGCTGTCAATATATCTCCCTTTCCTTTGTTATAAAATCACCCTATTATGCTGCGCCTCTCACCATTTCTTTCATTCTTCAATATTTTAACTCTCTATGGATCAATCTTTAGCTCTTATATTCGATACATTTTTCAAGAGTCTCAGCCTTCTGATTAGGAATTGCTCTCTCCTTTTGAACTTAAAGGTTTGAGCTATTACTGAAACATCTGGATTCAACCAGGACCGTTAAGGTGGCTAATTAATCACTTTGACCCTACCGAAAATTTGTTCCATCACAATGACTTTGATATCTATCCGTTACTCAAGGAGTTAGTGCTATCTCAAGTAGACGACCGATGGCTAGAGAACTCCCGGCTTTGCCCTAGTTCCATGGGAGCCTTATTTCTCTTTTCCCACTGATTTTTGGCTTCCCCGTCCATGAACTACCTGATTATTAACCTGATTTCGGTGTCTTGCCCCTGCGGCCTCTCATTGATCGTGCCATGAACATGAACCGTGTGAGTCATTTTTGGCATGCGATTGCCTGTTTCTGCATTCTCAGCCAATATGTACTTCTTAGCAACGTTGATGGTTATGGGAGCCTAAATTGTTGCCTATTATTGAGCAGATATCAAGACTTTGTAACCATTTTCGCTGGTGTTGGCAGAAACACTTTTATGGCTAAGCGAATATGCCTGAGATCTAACTTCAATGCTTGGTCCAATGGGGAGCCCACTTTTACTGTAGGTTTATGTTTTTTATTCATTTTATTTTTATGCCCTTATTTTTGCTTAAGACGCCCTTGCGAGTTTTTGACTTAATAAGCATTTCTTTTCCTTGTTGCGCTCTAATTTTTGCATAGGCCGCCTTTGCGGGTTTTCGACTTAATGGGCTTTTCTTTTCCTTGTTGCACTCTAATTTTTGCTTAAGCCACCTTTGCAGGTTTTCCACTTAACGAGCTTTTCTTTTTTTTATAACTATATATTTTTGCAGATGTGGGCTTTTGAAAAATTGCGAGTGAGAAGCATACCATCGAATCATTTAATTCATAATTACAGACCACAGGTTCATGTCCATCGCCAATGCTGCTTGACTAGAGTGACCTTAGAAGATTGGACTATCATTTTCTAAGACCTCACCGCTGAAGGAGTCAAGTGAACGTCGGCTGAATCACCGTCTCTTCTTACCTCTCTTGTTTGCCCATGTGTGATTTGACTATAGCTGTGGCTTTCTATCCCAACCAAGCTGCACGGCAATATGGTCGTCAACAAGCCATTCCTTCTTATACCTAGTTTGAGAAGGGCTTCATTAGCCAATGGTTCTTATCATTCTTTGCTTCTACTTAGCCTGACCGAACAACTGTATTTGTTCCCAAAGTGTCTGATGCTTCTTCTTCTTCTAATCTATATCGCCTATGGTAGCAAACTTATTCTGCGTCCGATGAAGATTCAGAATTAGCAGGCTTGTTCACAGCAAGGTTCTTATTATACTAGACGTATGAATGCATTATTTTATGATTTTAATGAAATGTAATCGACAATGTTTATGTATGCTGGTTTGTGAATAAAATTATCCTTTTGCTTGAAGGGTTTAATATTCCTCTTGTTATTCCATTAAAGAAAATTCACACAATTGCACATCGACATACATCTCAAACATGACCCACTACGAAAGTAATATTGGCACAAAAGATGAATTATATTAACCGGTTCAACCATGACATCTTGAATTATACATAAAATTCTTTAATCTATCCAAGTTGATAGGTTCAATAAACTCTTTTTCTTCTATGTTTGAAAGCTTCACAACACCTTTTGAAAACATCCTTATGATCAAGAATGGACCTTCCCAGTTGGGTCTGAACTTCCCTCTCAGATCTTGGGTGTTTAATCTCATCTATTTCAAAACCAAATCCCCTACTTTCTATGGTTTAGGTTTGACCCTCTTGTCGAAATGTCTTGCAATTCTCCTTTTATAAAGTTGATCCATAAATCAGGCCTCAAGTCATTTACCGTCTAATAGTGCTAGCTCTTAAAAGCGATCCTCGACCTATTAGCACTCTGGAACTTTAGACTCTAACACCACCCGTAAGGATTTCACTTCAATCTCGGTTGGTAGTACAGCTTCCATTTCATACACTAAGGAATATGAGGTTTCCCCATTTGCAAATTTAGCTATAGTCTGATATCCCCATAAAGCATATGGCAACTTATTGGCCCAATCACGGTGCATCTCTATTACCTTCCTCAATATCTTTTTAATAATCCTATTCGCCGCTTCCACTGCTTCATTAGCCTATGGCCTATAAGGAGATGACTTATGGTGTTCAATCCCATATTCTCTTAACAAAGTCTTCACTTCATCTTGAGACTGAACCCCATTATTTGTCACTATATGATGAGGGACTTCGTATCTACATATCAAGTTCTTTTTAATGAACTTGGCCATCTATTTTTCCCAATATGCTTGAATCTTTCGGCTGTGACTCATCTTGAAAAATAATCTACTGCCACAACTATGAACTCATGTCCGTTAGAAGCAAGTGGCCAAATTTTTCCAATGAGGTCTACCCCCCATGCTGCAAATGGCCATGGAGAAATAGAAGGGTATAGTTCTGATGGAGGAATGTAGCTGAGGTCCCCATAAATTTGACCTTCAAAGCATTTTTTTTATGAAAGAAACACAATCTTTTTCCATCGTTTTCCAATAGAATCCTTGTCTGAGGATTTTCTTTGCAAGTGCTCTTCCATTCATATGAGGACCACAAATGTAGGCGTGGATCTGCTCGATGATTCCTTTAGCTTCTTTTTCTAATACGCATCTCAATAGAACCCCTTCTAACATCCTCTTGTACAACTTATTATCCAACACCATGAATTATAGCACCAGATGCTGGATGGCTTTTCTGTCATCTTCAGTAGTTGACTTTGGGTAAATCCCCTTCGTCATCCACTATAAGACATCATGGAACCAAGGTTGTCCATCTGATTCAATCTCCATGATTCTTTCACCTTCATAGCAAGGGAAGTTGCCAGAAGACATCATCAACGGCCTTTTGGGCATTACCGACACTTGCCTCCATGCTGAAGCTAGATTGGCTAATGCATCTAGTACTCGATTATTTGCTCTATTCATGTGGGTAAATATTACCCTCTCAAAGTTTTTGAGTGAATAGATGCAAATAATCGATATACGATTTCAGTCTATTTCCTTGACTTTCCAATTGCCACTTGCATGTTCGATGACCAATTTAGAATCACCGATGACTTCCACTTCTTTAGCCTAGACTACGACTAATGCTTCTAGTCCAAAAAACAAGCTTCATATTCTACCATGTTATTCGTGACTGTAAAGTGTATCCTCTTCATCATAGGAATAACTTCTCCTTATGGGGATTCTAAAAGGACACTGACTCTAGCTCCTTTACTATTGATTGAACCATCAAAATAGAGTTTCCACTTGTTCTCCGCTATTACATTAAGGTGTTCATCGATAAAATTGATCTCCCACTCTTCATTGTCTTCCATTGGATGTGTTGCTAAAAAATCTACAGTTGCTCTTCCTTTAACATTTTTCTTAGTAGCATATTCGATGTCAAATTCGGAAAGTAAGATCAACCACATAGCAAGTTTTCCTACCAAAGCCAGAGTTCCATAAAGGTATCTGACCAGATCCATCCCCGACACTGCTATCGCTTTGTAGGACTAAAAATAATGACGAATTTTCCTGGTGGCCTAGACCATTGCTAAGCAAGTTCTTTCTATCAAATCATACTTCAATCCATTCGAAAGAAGCTTCTTGCTTAAATAGTACACTGCCTTCTCAACACCGATTTCATCAACTTGTGCTAAAATGGCTCCCATACCGACATCTTCCACTGTCAAGTACAAAATTGAAGGTTGCCCTGGCTTTGGCACACATAAAATTGGAGGATTTGACAGATACTCCTTGATTTTATCAAAAGCTATCTGGCACTACTTATTCCATTTGACTGGCTAATTCTTTCTTAGAAGCTTGAAGATTGGATCACAAACAATAGATAGCTTTGATATAAATCTGCTAATGTATTATATTTTTCCCAAAAAAACATCTTACTTGCTTTTCTATCTTCGGCAGCTCCATTCCTTAAATAGCTTTAATCTTACCTGGATTAATTTCTATTCCATTTGGTCCCACGACAAATCCTAGCACTTTCCCTGAAGTTACTCCAAATTCATACTTCTTTGGATTTAACCATAGCTTATATTTGATGACTCTGTCAAAGAACTTATTTAGAGCCTCTAGATGTTCCTCCAGCATCTTTTTCATGATAATCAATTCATCGATGTACACTTCCAACTTTGTATCCGAGGCCCATACGATTCCATTGAGTATGGATCTTAGGGAGTTCAGTGATCCCTTGCTCATCTTTTCCTAACCCTTTTCCTTCCTCGAAATTCATTTTCTTCATGATGTTGGTAACCACAAGTCCCACTTTAGAGCTCAATACTATAATTTGAAACCCCATCCATGGCAATATAATCTACTTATTGATATTCAGTGTGGCCACACTTCTCTTACAAGTAGCTGGAATGGTTATAATTTTCCCTTCAAATGGGAATTTTATCTTTTGATGTAGAGTGGAAGACACCCCTCCCAAAGAATGGTACCACGGACGCCTTAATAGTAGGGCAAAAGTCAGGGGAATATCGATGACAATAAATTCAGTCTCCTTTTCGATCAGTCCCACCTTGGCCATTGTCTTAAATACTCCCACTACTAGCCTCTTAGAATCGTCGTAAGCCCTGATAATAACATTGGAAGCTTCTAAATCAGTCAACTCCAATCTAAACTTAGACAAAAGCTTCAATGGGCACACATACAGAGCTGACCCATCATCTATCATTACATTTTTTGTGATTCTCCCCTTCACTTTAGCCTTTATGAATAAAGCCTTAGTGTGATTTCTTCCCTCAGGGGGAAGCTCATCATCAGAAAAGGTTATCATGAGAGGATCACATTGGACTAGCCCCACGAAATCAATTGCTGATATAGACGGTTAAATAGATACCTCCACCATGGCTCTGAGCAAAGCCTCCCTATGCATTTTCAACGATATCAACAAATCCCACATGCTCACGCTTGCCTGTGCTCTTTTCATTTGTTTGATTAGAGTGCTATCTTTAGCTTCCAATCTCAACGAATCAGAAGAGCTTGCCTTCTCTTTTCCTTTATCTTCTAGAGGCTTAATGGGATCCGGCTGATAAACCCGACCACTATAAATCACGTGGCTCACTACTTTTGCTGCATCCTCATCTTCGCTACTCGACATGTTTAGAGTAACAGATTCTGCTACCACTTCATCTTTGCTCTCTATCCAGACTGGCTTGCTTTGTACTGTCCAATTGTCATTACTATCCCATATGTCTAGCACCATAACCTGGACATGTTCCAACAACATCTACTTTTTCATCTCTTTTTCTTCTTTTATCTCTGATAATATCTCTTTCGAGGTCTTCCCTGACTCAACATATATAGATTTTTTCAGGGTGGCACACTTTTGAAGTTTGGAAGTGGATTAGTTTTGTGCTGGGCCTTGACTTCTCTGGATTAGTTATCTTACCGCTATTGATTAGGTCTTAGATCTTATGTCTTAATCAATAACAGTCATCAATATTATGGCCTTGACTTGGTGAAAGTGAAAAAAGGCATTTTGGTTGAAGTTTCTTGGTAACAGATTAGGAAGAGGCCTCGTCGCCGATGGTTTCAAAAGTCCCGCTGCTTTTACTTTCTCAAATACTCGGGACAAAGGGGTGCCGAAGTTGGAGAATCGTCTACAAGGCACATTGGTGGCTCTCAAATCTAGGACAGTAGTGGTAGTACTCTTGCCGGTATTCGGGGTTTTGCTGGACTAGGCCGACCCTTGAAACCCAGATCTAGTAAAGTTCCCAAGATGATTTTCGTACTTCTTGTCTTCTATGGTCATTCCTATCTTGTAAACATGGGAAAACTCCATCAACAGCACGTAGTATAGTTTTTTACGAAACGCGGGTAGAGTCCCTTTGATAAAGATTTTTATCTATTCTTTTGTGTCAGGCCTATTTCTCATCTGTGTGACTTTGGCCCTCCATCTAAACATGTAATCAATGAAAGATTCATCTTGCTTTTGTACAGTTGCCTCTAAGTCTCTCAGTTTGACGCCCATCTGAAGATTATAGTCGTATTCTTTGAGAAAGATACTAGTCAGCTCATTCTAGCCTCTTCTGAACTTCTTGTCCAGATTATAATACCATGTTTGCGCAAACCCGGTCAGAGACAGTAGAAACATTTTTATAATTTCCTTAGATGGAAGTCCTACCAACTCCATGAACTTATATTGCATCAGATGCACCTTTGGGTCGCTACTGCCGTCATATTTTGCCACCTTCGGCATTTTATATGTAATCGGGATCTCTTGTCTTAATCCCAGTTCTTCATCATCTTCTTTGTCAATGTCTACATATTGGTCCATCCCCTTAGACTTCATAAACAGATGCAGCTTCTCTACTTCCTGTCCAGCTTCGCAATCTTCTTAGAAACCACTAGCTCGATATCCGCCTTTTTTATCGATATCTTTTTAAAAAATTCTTCATCTTGCCATGCATCTTTGACAAGTTCTTTTATTGCAGACTCTTCCTCAACCCCCCTCTCCTTATTCAATTACGGCTTTCCCTTTCCCCTTATTAGCCTTAAGGATTTTTTCAAGGCTAGCCGCCATCATTTTCTCTAATAGCCTCTCAATATTAGCTAGTGAAAAATTTTCTGTCATTCTTTTAGTAATGGTATTTTGCAAGTTTCTTATACTAAAGAAGATTCAACTTCAAGAATAGGACTTGCTAACTTCACAAGTACCGATCTAAACACACTGAGCGAGGTCGAAGGCTCTTCAACACTGACTAATCGATCTTCTGTCCTTGCCCAACTGCCCACTTTTAGCGTCTTCTTGCTTTTGGGTGCTATTTTGTCTACAAAGAGAGAAAATTAGAACTATGATATGATGCATGCATGAATGGATGTGAATGGAATGTCACACGAATATACATCACACAATCAAAACATCGTGAAATGCGACTAATGTTATAGTTTACTAAGGCTTGGGTTGGATCGATCGAATCTTGAATTGGCAAAAATTCTTAGAAATTTGTTGAAGAATATGACAAGCTTTCGTTCATTGCCTATTACAATCCCTTTCTTTTTGCCTCAAGACACTACATAAGCAGGGATTTTTTTTTTATTGCATTCACATTTTTATTTATTATTATTTTTACAGTTGTAATTGGCAAATGATCAAACTTTGTAATTAAAACCTAGAAATAGTTTATATTACACAATTTATGTACATAGACTAAAAATTCTAGTACATTCTTGATTCTTCTAAAGAAAAATAGCCAATTTCCACAAGGCGATCGACATATTCATGTATCCGGGCGAAGAGCTTCTCAATTCTGTGGAAGAGGGTTAAAGCTTCAACTTTGGTATTCCGAATTTCTTGCAAAAGCCAATGAATCTCCAACATTTGACCATGCTGCATTGGGCTTAGGCCCGATAGACTTGGGTCTGAGGGGTTTGGGCCTGAGGGCGCCTCTTTTTTAGAATTTTTGTCTTTCGATTGATAACTACTTTCAGGTCTAGTTTTCTTAACTCTTCTTATTCTCAACATTTTTCTATAGTTGTTCGCTCTTCGGGGGTTCAATTGTTTCAACCGAGCCATAGTGTACTAAACCTAAATGATGCAACAAATTGGTTATACGATGTATGAACACAGTACAACCATATGAACATAGTATAAATGCAAAGAAAAGGGGAATGGGAGTAAGGAAATGCATGACCTCCACCCTTATAGCTTCCACTCATGATGCATAGTTCAGTCTTTAACTATCCCTAGGACATATTGGGTCGGCCCAATAAACCAACGTAGAGTTTTAAGACTGACGTCACTCACATTTATTTATGATGCAAAAAACAAATATTTGTTAAGGTATTCCTAAGGGAAGTTACTACAGTCTACTACATGGGCTTTGGATGGCTCATAAGTCTTGGGTTCCATAAGCGAGAGTTGGTTGTTTTCTCCCATTTACCAAAGTAAAAGATAATAAAGGACTGTGCCAACCCCTTTGATATACCAAAAAGCACTTGACTTATGGGTGGTGTATATTAATGGCGGATCTCAATAGTCGAATAGAGTGAGGAGATCAACATCCCTCAATATCACCGAAGGGTGTTTAGGATAGAATGGGGATTGAGAAGAGATTAATGCATGAATGACATATATAATTGCACAAAATTTAAACACAATTCAAATTAATAACGCAATTGATAAATATAGATATTTTGGACAACTATTGGAGTTAAATCTCTAGAATTTCCCAATAGAATCACTAGGCTAAGGACGATTTGGAGTCGCTACTCTATTTTACTAAATTAGAGAAAATTCTCGAATTAATTAATTTTTTGGAACTAATTAATTCGATTTTAACCAGAATGAGTTCGAGAGTTTGGTATGGAAATGGAAAGGTGTTAGGCATCCATTCCGCCCGACCTAAACCGGCCTCCTAGTTGTCTGAATATTTATTATTTATTAATCGCCATATTAATCTAAATTGAGATGTAATATCATTTCATACAATTTTTAAAAACAATGTCACTTAAACATATTATCGCAATCTAAATCATACATCAAACATAGAAATTAAACATCCATGAAGAAGGGGGAAGGATGAAAATTTACAAACCATCTACTAAGATACAATCTACCCATTACCCTTACATATTCCCTATTCTCGCTTAATAAACATAAATCATCATCAATATAATTATTCCAAATCAAAAAAAAATTATGACTAACTTATTACAAACCAATTAAAATGAGAATTAATTTGAATCCTCAATCAAATTACATAAATATTAATACAAACCCATTAATTTACAAAACATATTCAAATAAAGCATACCAAACTTAGAATATTAATCATGCAAAATCAACAATCAAATCACATACAAACATTCATACGACATGATTTATGCACGTCTCAATCGAAAACCATCAAAATTCATAGTTCTTAAATTGGAAAATAATCATAACATAAACGATAAAAACCTAAAAATAATAGAATGTAAATATGTTAGTTGATGTCAATAGGATTAGAAATGTTAGTGAACTAGGTAAATAATATATCTAATCACAATAATATGAAAAACAAACATTAAATATATAAAAAATAAATACAAAAATAAATTATAACGATTTTAATGCTATTTTGAGCTCATGATCACAATGTTTATCTTATTAGATGAACAAAATTCACAAATTCCAGCAAGAAATTCACATTAGAATCACCAACATACTCATCCGGATCAAACATGAGTTTTCAACCTTTAGGCCTTAAGTCACTTTGATCTCAGAATCTACGTATGATTTAATATTTTTTTATTTATTTTCCTTCTCAAACCTACAGACTAACACCACCGGAAGTGAATCGAATCCTTTTCCAAGGTAAATTAAGTCTATAATCACCAGAGAATTGGTTATGAACAAGAGACAGAAACTTGGAGATTTCTTCATTCAATTGACGCACATCAATTGTAACTGGCGTAGGGTAGTAGGATTTGGCTTGCGCCAGATGCGATTTCCCTTCGCCACTTCCTTTTGACTGGTGCCAGTTCAAGCCAGAAATCTACAAATTTCTATAAAAATCAGATTTTTTTAGAGTTCCTCTTGCAAATAATCCAATTTTTAGTTGATTTTAGCTTCTAAGTTTATAATCTCATACCACTAAAAGTGATTATCATCCCATACCAAGGTAACAAGAGCCCATAAATATCGAAAGTTCAAATGGCATGAGCCAGATGTAACTGGCATGATCCTCTTGCAACTGGCTCATGCCAGATGCAAGTGCCTTGCACCGGTTGTATCTGGCTTGTGCCAGTTCACCCCATAAATCTACAGATTTCTACAGAATTGAGTTTTTGTGCGTTCCTCTCACAAATAACTCAACTTTTAGATATTTTAACAATAAAATGAACTAGAAATATTAATAGGATGAGATTTAGACTCTCAATTACCTGATTTCGAAGATCACCATTGATTTGATTGAAGTTTGGTGAAGAACGCCTCAAGAGCTCTTGTTCTCCTCTCGATGATCCGAGTCCGTCTTGTTAATTCAACGTTTCCAAGAATGTTTATGAGCCTATTGCCTATTGACTTCATAATGGTTTCTCAGTTTTTCTTCCAATCCAGCAAAGAAATCAAGATTTTGATGAGCAAGTTCTTTGAAGGATGTGTTTTTGTTGTTATTTTTGGGTTTTTTTTTTTTTTTTTTGGATTTGTGATTTTGTGTTTTGTTTGTTTTTTTTTTTTTTTTTTTTTTTGTACTCAAAATTTTTCCATCCCCTAAACCCTAGGTTTAAGCTGGTATTTATAGGCAAATGGGTAAAAACGACACTATTCACTACCTATGTGGTAGGTGGGCCCCACATGTGGGCCTCATTCGTGGGTCCCACAAACGAGTCGATTTTTCATTTTTTATGAAATCGGTTCACATAGTTCGTACATCGACACAGGGCATGAAAATTCATCCTTGATGTCCCCGGGACTTGTTCTCAAGCCCTGTTTAGGCACGAATCCCGAAAATGTGAAAACAACCTAATGGATTCGGCTTCTTATTCTAAGGTACCTAGTTCAAGAATTAAATCAATTGGACGTTCCGAACTTGTTCTATCACGAGAAATGTCATCATCACTGATAAGCTCCTTAAGGATCAATAATGGGCCCCACAAGTGGGCCCCCACTAGGCCACTGTGGTCCCCACTAGCAAATTGAACTTATTTTTATGAAATTGATTCTGGTGATGCACAGGGTGCCATAGGATACTGGGGCATGTCCCGGGCAAATCGAAGATGCACTTTTAGGTCCCGTGTTACCAAAAATGTGAAAAAGGCATTAAGAGTTGCGTTTTCTAAACTCGGATCATCATTCCAGGATCAAGTTCCTCGGGTGCTTCAACCCCTTCTCCATCAATACAGGTTATCATCATTGAGTCTATTTTTGGGAAAAGTCGAGCATCTACAGGCATCAAAGCCGAGCATGCTCATCTTACATAATTGAATCAAATCATACTACATTTCAACCAAAGCAAACAAGAGCCCCAAATCAAATTTTTCATCTTAATTCATAATATTTTTTATGAACCTTCCCATCATAAATCATTCCATAACTTAAATATTTTTACCTCAAAATTCAGTTAACTTACAACTTAATAAAATTTTCACATTTTCATATTTATGAAATTCAAAGCTTACATATTCAAAATATATACATAATTTAACGTAAAATGACTAAAACCAATTTAAAGAAATGAAAAATCAAGCCTTACCACCCTTAGGTGGTTCGGTCTATTCATGAACACAAAGGAGGAAGGATTTCCCCATTCAAATAGTCATCAATTCAAGCCTAAAGCACTTAGATAAAACATTAAAACCTTTATAATTCATCATTTAAACACAAAACTCATTTTTACATATATATATATATATATATATATAAAGCTTTCTTTACATCTTACAAAATCATATATACTAAAAATTCAAAATAGAAAACCAAAACCAAACAAAGAAATCAAATAAAAACTAAGCTCTTTTAAAGAAAAAGAAAGGAATATTTTCCCTTTCAATCAAGCATGTTACAATGCTTAGAAATTATTCAAAAGTTCATTTAAACAAAGAAATTCCAATAATTTATAATACATATAAAAGTACAAATGGGTGGGGGAACATTTGGTTTCCAAAACGCCCCTACGTATTCTAATTGATAAAAAATATTATTAAAGATAATATAGTCTTAATAGCTAAGTTGGGACCACATTATGTTTATTTTTCTATTCTAATTATTATTATTATAATTTTAATCTAATCCTATTCTAATTAGGAATTTATTCTTTAATATGATTCTAATTATCTATCTATAATCTACAATATATATATATACAGTACAAATGGGAAACATTTGGTCCTCAAAACGCCCCTATGTATTCTAATTGATAAAAAATATTATTAAGGATAATTTAGTCTTAATAACTAAGTTGGGACCACATTGTGTTTATTTTTCTATTCTAATTATTATTATTATAATTTTAATCTAATCCTATTCTAATTAGGAACTTATTTTTTAATATGATTCTAATTATCTATCTATAATCTATAATATATATATAAAAGTACGAACAGAAGGAGCATTTGGTCCCCAAAATGCCCCTATGTATTCTAATTGATAAAAAATATTATTAAGGATAATTTAGTCTTAATAGCGAAATTGGGACCACATTGTGTTTATTTTTCTATTCTAATTATTATTATAATTTTAATATAATTTTATTCTAATTAGAAATTTATTCTTTAATACGATTATAATTATCTATCTATATCTATAATATATATAAAAGTACGAATGGGGAGAGCATTTGGTCCCCAAAATACCCCTACGTATTCTAATTGATAAAAAATATTATTAAGGACAATTTAATCTTAATAGCTAAGTTGAGACCACATTGTGTTTATTTTTCTATTCTAATTATTATTATAATTTTAATCTAATCTTATTTTAATTAGAAATTTATTTTTTAATACGATTCTAATTAGAAATTTATTCTATCATACCACAATACATAGATATTTAGTTTTGATTATATTTCGCTATCAATAATTTGTTGCTTTTACTATTTTGAATTGAAATTATTAAGTTTGTGATCATGTTTTCTTCTTGTGGTAAGTATTAACTGCCTCTATTTATAAATTAATAGAATAATTATTATTTATATTTATTATAATTTAGTATCCTTATATCTTTTTATTTCTTTTTAAAGTTATAAATTAGAAAGTATACACAAAATATTTTTCTCCCTGCCTTATGAGACCAAGATGAATCTAAGTCCTCTTATCTGCTGACTCGGGCTTTAGGAGACACTCGGACTTCTTGATGCTCTACATTATGATATAATAAATCATAAATAAAATAATTATACCAACGATCATGCACAAGAATCACACAATACCTAATTCAGTCACATAACACTTAATCCTTCAATCAAATAATCTCAACATTGCTTCTAATAGAAGTTGCAGAAATTAGAACTTACTATGAAATTGAATTTAGTAATCCTTATTATTATATTTTTTTGCATTATTATTTTTACAGTATATGATTAAATATCTTTTTTAGCTATCGTTATGATGTTACACTTATGGTGATATTAAAGATATTCAAACTGTTAACAAGTAAAAATGATATTTATTTCAAATATTTTATACAATATTAGCGATTGGTTGTTGTAATATTTTTAATTAGATATATAATGTCTATGAATAGTTTTGTAATGTCTTTTAATTTATTTTATAGGTATAATGTCAATTTCAATATAATTGATACATATAATAAACATTTGAAATAAACAAAAAAAAGAAAAATTATATAACGAGTACAAATAATGGGTATCTACATACAACGCACATTCTAAAAAACTAGTTCTAACAAAACATTCAAAATCTCCAAAAATTTATATAAACCTTAAAAATTAAAAACTTGAAAATTCAAAGGAAAATAGAAATTTATACTTGCACTAACCTTATAAACAAGCTAAAACAAGCTTAGAGAGTTTCACTCTCTAACTGTTTCTTTCCCCTTAGAGGATGGTTCTTCAACCTCTTCAAAATAACAAAAACAACCATTAAAATCAAGAAATAAAAAAGGAAAAAGATGGAACTTGATTTAAAGCATATTGTACCATATATATACTATGAATTCCTTAATTAAATCCTTAGAATCAAATATCACAATTTATTTGATTTGTAGAAATTCTCCAAATTCCTTTATCAAAATCACTAAATACCACTCCTTTAAATTAATTCTCCAAGTTTATTACAAATTCTTGGTTTAATTTGGTGTATTTAAGGTATTTTAGTTGTAGGAAAATGAAAGGAAAAATGAAGAGAAGAGAAGAAGAGAAGTTGGCGTTGAAGTGAGGAAGGAGAAGAAGGAAATAATTGTTGCTAACACATTTGGTGGTGACAAGTGGAGGGCTGGGATTTAGTCATAGTACTTCCATTCAATTGCCTAAAATATTCACCATTTAATTCTCCTCAAATTATTATTTATCACCACATGATTTCTAAAATATTCTTGAATTTAATTCTCAAATTATTATTTAATTAACTCAATGAAAATAATTCCTAATTTTCTTTAATAATAATACAGTATAAGTCAGTATTCACCAATTACCTAAATTCTCTAAAAATATTCATAAAATATTTTCTACCTACCTAAATCATGCAAACGTGCTCTAAAAATATTAAATAAAATAAAAGACATCAAAAGTAATTTTTTTGGACCAAAACAGTACTAAATCTCATGTTGATGGTACTATCATAGACTGGTAGATTACTATTACAGATTCTAAAAAAACAGATTGTTATAGAGCTATGTACAACCTCAACATGGAGGGAGCATTATCATTCAGTGATGATATCCATATTCAATCATCGTAATATCAATTTCAACAAATGAAATAATATTTGGGGTAATAACCATTTCTATACTCAGCTGTAAGACTTTTTAACCATTTATGTAATAATATTAAAATCACAGTGGACAATATTTCATTTCACAAACACTGCTAAAAATATTCATTCACGGTCACCCCTCATACTATAATTAACAATTGACCAACTTCTTTTTTTCTCAAATAAATAATTTTTAATTAAATCATAAAATTATTAAAATCATAAGGTATCCAAATATAATTCTTTACTTTCAAAAATCTATAAAACATTTATTCCAATACTTTCCTTTTAATTCATAAATCAAATCCATCGAAAATATTTTTGTAAAATCACTTTCATTTTTTTTTTAGATAACTGTAAGAACATAACAGTACACAAATCTGAACTATAAGGCTTTCCTACCCTTACTCCTCTAGCAATCGCTTTCTCCTCAATTTTTTTTTCTCTTAGAAGCTGTACTATGAAATTAATATTTACATTAACTCCATACTACACAATGTATACACATACACTACCATAAGAATACAGATTAAGCATTAAAATATAATATTCATGCTTTATTCATAAATGTTCATGTAATGCAAAATTTCAGCATTTGAGTAGCTTTCATTCCATTGACTATATTCTAATCTACACATTTTATTTTCCCCTAAAATTTTTATAGTATATTTTCAACATCTTTGGATACTTTCCTTTAAAATTTTTTAATTTTTGAAGCTCATTTGTATGGTCAAATGGCCTAATTATAGAAGCGGAATTCTAATTTTTCTCATGCTGAGTAGCCTGCATTGACTTAATTATAACTCCACTTTCTTTTATCCATTTGTCCTTAAATTTTGACAAAAACTTTTTCACATCTTAGGTTATTCTCAAATAAAATTTTGTGAATTATGAAATCCATTTTTCTAGTCAAATAGGTCAATTATAGAGGTTGAACTTCAAGCATATTCTAACTAAGTGGCTAGTATTCATTTAATTATAATACTATTTTTCTTCATCCATTGCATTAACCCTTTTACCACATCCTTCCCAACATCCTAACATAGTGTTTTGCAAAAATTTTATAACTTTTGGAGTTCATTTACTAATTTAAATAATTTAATCTTTGCGATTGAATTTTCAAGCAGCTCAATTGTGATAGACTCAAGTAATTCTCTACCTCCTTAAGCATTCTCAAGGTACTTTCAATATTAATTCATGCATAACAACTCTTCTAAAAGTTAAATAACATAATTATCTTTCATATATCAGAATACATAATCCATAGATTATCAATCAAATAACTAAATCATCCAAGTTAGTTGATTATGCAAACTTGACCTCAAATTCATGCTTAACCACCTTTAATCACCTTAAAAACACATATAATTTCATTATCTCCACCAAGTCAACAACAATAGACAAACACATAATATCGTAGTTTATGGAAATCAAAAATAAAGTTATGGAAAAGAAAGAGGAGGTGAAGATAGCTAACCTTTCCTTAAGAATCACTTGAAAATTTTTTGAATTTTCACTTCCTTTACTTGGTCAACAATGGAGGACAAGAAGAAGAAGGAGGAGGAGGAGGAGAAGGAGAAGGAGAAGGAGAAGGAGGAGGAGAAGGAGAAGGAGAAGGAGAAGGAGAAGGAGAAGAAGAAGAAGAAGAAGAAGAAGATAAAACGGGCTGCGTAGAAGAATGGAAAGGGAAGAAGTAAGGAAAACATCTTGGGTTTTTTAGATGGTTCGATTCAATTCAAATCGATTCGATCCAACTCAATGGTTTGCTATGGTTTTCACCGATTTATAAATTTTTCAACCGGTTTGATAATAATAAAATATTTGTCTTTCAATATAATTTTCTTCATATTCATATATTTATTTTTAGATGTAAGTATGTGTCAATATTTACTACCAATAATTATTAATTATTGGCAGTAAACTCTAGCGTCCAACAAAATTTTCTTAATTCATTTAACCTTTCAAATTGATTTTAATCACTATAATTATCATTTAATTAATATTAACATTTCTGATATATAGTATTTTCTATTATTCTAGATTTTTCTTTGATTTTGGTAACCAATTTATCGAAAAGCTAGAATAACAAGAACTATCAATTTGAGGATATTATAGTAAATGCTTTTCTTTAAAGGAATATCATTACTAGTAGTTATTGTTAATTTTTTTTTAATGTATCATATCCAGTTTTTCCAGCATGTATATTAAGTTTTTTTTCTTTCTTTATTTTTAGATTTTTTTTACATTGTGGAAACTGTAGTAAAAAAAGCAAGTGGTGAAGAACCAAAATGTTCCAAAGCTCACCAACAATTATGCAATAAGAGTGAAATTTATAAAAGGTAAGATTTTTTTTCCAATTGTTTTAATATTTTTAATGAATAAGTGATAATTAATTTTTGGTGTTGGTAAATTTTTTAATTGTTTTGCTATTTTTTTTCATATTTTTACTGAAATTAGTTAATTCTACTTGTGTGATATTTGTTTGTGCTTTCAAGCTACCATCTCTTTTTTAAAGCTATATTACATTATGGTAACATATGATAATGAATTATTATTTTTTTTTTAAAATAACCCTAAATAAGAAATAAATTAGAACTCAGAATCCTAATCCAATACTGACTGCTCAGACTCCAGTATATATACCAAAATCTTACCCTAAATTTGGGCTAACTATAATCAATCTCTCCCAAAATTCTGAAAGTTTAACACATTAAAACTTAGGCAAGTTTAGTTTTTAAATTTTATTCTGTGTTTATCAGGTTATGATGAGTAAAACCCTGCTCATGGTGGTCGGTTACCAGGCAATTTTCTAGTTCTTCCATCCCAAACGATTGACAACAGGAAGTCAATCAAAAGTTTTTTACATGACAATCCATATTGTTATAAAGAAGACAAAAAGAAGATGAATAGAAAGATAAAATTCTCAAAATTGGAATTTGAGATAATAAATATGAAGTGATTTTGCTGCTCAAATGAGTGATTGCAACAAGAGGAATTATAAGAACTGGTTTTATGGAGTTAAGTTGATTTAACCTTATAAAAATTTATCAATTTAAAAGGATAGTTGTAGACACTTAGGTCATGTTTGGTATGATGAAATCAACCATGTAATGAGATGGGGATTATATTATATGAAATATCCCGTTAATTTATTTTTATAGAATTTTGATTTAAAATTTAATTATAAATTCTAGCTAATGAAAGATAATTTCGTGTTCTACAAATCGAACCTAAAAAGCAAAATTCAAATAGTTAAAATCGATTGAAAATCTCTAAATCAACAGAAAACCAGACTGAATTGATGAGGTGAACTGAATAGATTCAAATCGAACCGGAACCATTTAGTTATATATATATATATATATATTCCCTTTCTCTCTCTCTCTCTCTCTCTCTCTCTCGCGATTCTCCCTCTCCCTTCTCATCCGACTAGAACGAGGCTGCGATTGGCACTCCAGAAGATGCTGACCTCAACTCTAGCTTCTTCTCCGGTCGAATGAAGCTCCTTCTGTGCAAGGTAGCTTCTCTTCCCTGCGACGCGACTGCTTCTCATGGCAGCTCCGATTCTGCAGCTTTTCGGCAACTCCAGTGTGAAGGATGAACCCAAATCGACTCCTGGTGACCAAATGAACATATTCCCTTTATCAAGTGTGGTTTTTGATCGAGAGTGGTGGAATCGCCATCAATGGATCCAAGCTTCTATGAGCCCGATCTGGGCAAATGGAAGCTCGATCTCATGAAAATGACACCGAAAACGGAATCCTTGGCGAAAACTGAGTTTGGTAGTGGTGCCCTTGTGAAATTCTGGGCAAGATTGCTTTTTCGGCCACCGCATGTGGCGGTGGAGATGGCGGTCCAGTGATCGGCCGGCGGTGGTCCGGCGAGGTACCCAAAAGGCAGAATGCTACATTTTGCGCGCTGGACATGAATCTGAAGTGCAATTGTTGATGGTATAAATTATGTTTCAGTCACCTAATTTCAGTATAGAATTTAAATTAGAAATTTATTACTGTTAGATTAAATTGGCTTAATTATAATTAAGTAAATTACATGAAAGTTACTTGTGAAATAAATTTCCAAATTTACTAGTGAAATTAGCCAATTTAAATCGATTGCGAACAAAAGTGATAAGGATTTATGAATTGGGAAAAATGTAAAATAAAGACAGTTGAATTGTTAAGGGTAGAACAATATAGATACCGAAATTGAAATTGAGTGAGATTGAGATTGGTGGATGGGAAATGACTGTGAAATTGCCCGATGGAGGGATCGTGTATTGTGATGTGTAAAATTTAGGCAGTTTAACTTACAAAGGAGATGCTGTTGAATTTTTGACATAAAAGAAAGACTTGCTTAGAAATAAAATTTATCGTAGTAAATAATGAATTGTAATATTAAATAAAAAAAATAAATTGATAAAGAAACAAATTAACTAATTAAACACAAATTAATTATATTATATTTATTTCATTTTGGCAACATAGTTAGAAATGAAATTCTAAATGGTATTATGAGAATAAGAAAAGTAAAGTAATTGAATAATTATTATTTCGAAACCATATTAAATTTATTTGTCGAAATAATTAAGTATATGAAAATGTGTATAAATAAAATTAGTAATTTTTAAATTGATTTGCAAAGCACATAATAAAATATTTATTAAATCATATCATACTTATTTGGTAAAATATAAATTCTAACAGAAAAATTAATTTTAGTTAAATGATTTTAATAAATAAATTGGATAATGATTCTAATAATTGGATTTAAGTTAAGTGGATTATTTCTTTAATTACTAAAATAATAAATAAATCTATAATAATTGATTTACTTTAAAAATATAAATAATAGCATTTGATGAAGGTAGAGTATAAATATAGACTGTGAATAAGACAATAATAAAAAAACTAAATAGATTTTAATCCTTACCTAAATTAAAGTATGAACTTCAAAATAACAAATAGATCATAAAGGATTTAAATTAGTTAATCTACTTAAAAATATAATAACATAATTATAATAAAGGACTGAATATGAAATGTTAATTTGATATTAGGTTGAAGAAGTTCAATAAACTGTTGTGAAAGCCGGGTTGATCTGTCAAAATCAACTTCTTGCTTTTAGGTGAGTAATAATATATAATGTTTTACCAAATTCATTATTGCATAATCTATTTTATGCCTTGTGCTTGTTATTTCTAAATTCTTGCATACATAGTATGTGGATGAATGTTTGTGCAATGATAAATGCTGTGAATAATTGGTTTGTACATGATGATATGTGGTTGCTGTGTGAGAGTTGGAATGATGTGAATCACCTGGGTTGAGAGCACGGGCACGGTGAGAATGCCGTCAGTGGGCCATAAGCGGTGGGAGTGGCGCCCACCTTGTGCACTCTGGATGATGACACGTGTCATGGAAAAATATTTTTACAAAGAAAATTCTTTTGCGAAAAATGTTTTTATCTGTTTATGGTTTTGCCCAAATTGGGGTGGACTCCCTGGGTGCACAAGTCACAAGACTATGGAATTATATGATGTGATATGATGATATTAAAGCATGCTTGGGGAGAGCATGGTCCTGTTAAGGTGATTTCACTGACTAACAACCACTTGATGTGCATATAGTTGCAGTTGTTTGTGGATGATATGATTGTCATTGTGTGAATGGAGAATGTTCATTTAGAATACCTTAAGTATCATTTGTGTGAATGTGTGGGTTTGGTATTATATGTTATTATTCATTGAGTTTTATACTCACCCTTTTC
>CANUEP010078089.1:0-24643 GCA_947857235.1 Jatropha podagrica | reverse complement strand
ATAACAAAAAAAAAAAAAAAAGCAAAACACAAAACAAAATGTAATTTACTTGCCTCCTTCTGGCAATTTAACCACTCTTAATTTGTGATCTAGCTTTAATAAGTGACATAAGATGGTGCTCCGGCACCGATTGTGGCAACCATCGTCTGTTTCTTCGGGATTAGGCGGCGGGTGTTACAACCATTCTTACTTAGATCAACATTAATAACAACAAGAGAGTCCCTACAATTTTTTCTACTAGGTCATCTATCTCATTACTTGCAAAAGGATCTTGAGAGTCAATAACTTCTCTCTTGTTCATGGTTCTTGTGTAGGAGGTTGGATTTCGTTTGAGTCTACGAGTGCTTGATGATCACTACCTTCGGGTTTATCTTTAATTTTTTTTGCCACTTTTTTTCTTTAGCTGGTGTTTCAGGAATCTCAAAATACTGACACATTCCTTGGTGAAATTGCCTTAAATCAGTAACAGAAGACTGCAGCTCTTTAAGTTGTGCATTGTTTTTCTATGTTTGCTTACTGTTTTTATCTATCTTTTCCACTAATGAGGACAAAAGAGTAGTAATTGCATCCAATTTTTTCAGAAACTCAACATTATTATCTGTAGCTGAAGGCACTCTACTAGTCCTTCTTTGAAGAGTTTCCGGGCTCCTTTAGTGTATGATTTTCATCTTTGGGTCCCCACTCCAAGCAAAACATATATTCGTTCCTGACATTAATGGTTGTGATCAAATTTATAATGATAAAAATAGACATATATTCATCAAACATACAAATAAGGACTAACTCTGTATTTATGTGGCAAAGTTTATAAAAACAACCACTATTATTATAAGAAGAAATGAAAAAGTGAGTTGATAACTTGTCTGCTGAAACATGCGTGTATTAAATGCTGAGAAAATCTGTGTCTGCCACTTTTCTTAATTGTTGAGCTTTAATATTAAAAAAACATAAATACTCAAAGGCTTTCTAGTCTTTTTAACTTGGCTTACATCCCAAAGTTTCAATTTAGAGTAACTTTCTTTATATAAAAAATACGCCTAAAAAGAAAATTTTCTCTAAATAAAGAGAATAGAGGGAGTAATTTGTATAATATTATATATGTAGAAATTAAATCTAAAAATTATTGAAGCAAAATTCCACTTGAACGTTAAATCAATTCATTTGATATTATAATCGTTTTCAAACTCGTGCAACATGCGAGCAAGTGGCTAGTTGAATATTATCTCCATCCCATTTTATTTGCATGGTTTGACAAAACATGCATATTAAAAATTTAGCCAATAAAAAATATTTTTCCCTTTTACCCTTAATAACTTATTAAGATATTAATAAAAGTCCTTCATTTAATGAATAATCATAAAAGTTTTATGAAAAAAATAATTTTTACATATATAAATTTAGAAACTTTGCAAACATTTTGAGACATTCAAAAAAGGAATAACAAGCAAATAAAATGGAACGTAGGAAGTATAATTTTAAAAGAAAATTATAAACATGTCCCCATATTATATCACAATTAACTACTATGTTCTCATATTTTTTAAAATATCCTACTTTATCCCTATATTTTGATTCTATTTAACTATTATGTCCTTCCATCAATATTTTGAAAGAAAAGATTGAAATACTCTCTTGTCTTTTGTTCCCTTCCTGTTTGTTCTCTCTCCCTCTTTGTCTCTCCTTCCTCCTTTGTCTCTCTCTCATCAATTCATGCAGTATCCTAGTTAAGGTTGGACTTAAAGGAAACCAACTTATAAGAAAACATATTAAAAGATTTAGGCTTATATCCAAACTTGGATTATATTGATGTAAGTTTCATAAATTTTATGGAAAATATCAAAAGATTAGGAAAATTTATAGCAACCGAATTTCTAATTGCTTACCAATTGAGATTGCCAAAGCAACTCAATTACAGGAGCTTAACCTTTCCTCTAATCTAGTCGAAGAGATTCGAAAAGAATTAGGCAAGATGCCATTATGGGTTCTTTAATTGAATAATAAGCTTTCAAGCAATATTCCCATTGAACTTGGAATGTTATCTAATCTAGAGCAACTTAACCTCACAACAAATGGCCTGCATGGATCTATTATGTTCCTGAAGAAGTAGAACATTGTTCAAGGTTGATTTTTTTATGTTTAAGTTGCAATACACTCAGCAACAACTTCAGATGGTTCAAAAGATATATGATAGCGATAATCGGCGGGTTTGTTCAGCATGAACCAAGTAACTCCTCGACCGAGCAAAAGATAAGGATTGAGAGATATCAATTCTGAACGGAATGAAAGGGCCGAGCAGTGTTCAAATTTTGTAGCACTTAGTAACATCTTATCAAAAGTGATTATTAAAGGTCATTAATGGTCGAGATTACCATTCAACATTTATAGCAAAATTCTTGTTTAAACAATTATAATCTGGATGGTACTATAAATAAGTGAATTAGAATAGAGAAAGGATCGTTAGAAAAAAGTTAACCATTACACACACTTTAAGCATTTTCTAAATTTACACTTATCAAATTGATGTGGTGAGCGTGGAACACACCTTTATTTCACATTCAAAATCTTGCCCTTAGTATTATAATGACATCCCCAAGTTCTCATAATGTTCTTACTAATATTCAAAATCATGGTACTCAAAATCCAGTATCAGGATCTTCGCAAAAAATAGTTGTCACTCTCTCCCGTATCTCTATTCAAGGTGACAATCCGAATGGTACCAATCATCCTTCAGTAACTGACCCACCAGTTGCAAGCCTTAGTTGAAGCGTACAATAATTTTGCCTCCATTTTGGCTAGATTCATGCAAACTCAGCCTTGCCCTCAGCCTACACCATAACAACATAATTATATGCTGCGAAGTGGAAAGCACATTGCACATGGGTTGGAAGAAGTACACATAGACTTTCCAAAAGAGAAAAAATCTTCTTGGAAGGCCATCACTGCTACTCAAGATAGAATTGTGGACCATATGATGAAAGAGTCAAGAGATGAAAGCTTCCAAACAAGGATTAGGGAGATTTTAAAGGAGTATAGAATCTCTGGAGACAACAATGATTATGGCCTAAAAAATGACTCTCCATTGTCATATGAAGTGCTAATTTTGTCTTTTCCATCTAAGTTTAAGATGCCTAACTTTCAGGCATATGACGACACATTAGACCCTCGAAGCCATGTTACCAACTTTCGCACAATAATGCACATACAAACAACATGAGTTGCACTGTTGTGCCAAGCCTTCCCAACAACTCTGAAGGGTGGACACAAGATTGGTATCAGATACTCAAGAATTGCTCCATATCATCATTCGCTCAGATTGCTTTAGCCTTCAAGGCACATTTTATCATGTGCATCTCGAGCAAGAAAATTTCCTCAGATTTGATTGATTTGAAAAGAGAGGATTGCAAATCACTCTAGGCTTATCTCATCAAGTTTAAGAAGTTGGCCATGAAAATTGAAAACCTGAATGCTGAAGTGGCGATCAATGCCATGGAAAAAAATTGCAAGAGTAAGAAATTTTTTGATTCAATTAACACTGGTCCCCCTTGTCTTTTATAAAATTGATGTCCCAAGCGAATAATTATGCTCAGCTAGACAAAGCTTGAAAACAATAACAATAATCACAAGTAAAAGTTATGCATGACAAGAAAAAGGAAGAGCTGAGCAGAAGGTGATCACCTTCTCAATTCAGTAGACCATACTTTGCTAGGACCAGTTATACTTTAAAAAATTTGTATTCCCGAGCCAAAGAGCATAACGATCGACAATTTACACCATTGACCAGGAGCGGAACCTCCATTATTGATTGAATTTAGAGGCATGGTGAAGCAATCTATCTCACTTATCTTATGAGAATGAGGGAAGAATCCTCAGCTTTTCAAGATAAGAGTAAATATTATGATTTTCATAGGGATGTGGGACATGATACAGAACATTGTTGACAGCTTAAAAAGAAATTGAAAACTAATCCAATGTTGGGTTAACTTGTGGGGATAGCAACACAGCTAGGAAGCACCATGCAAGAGAGATTTATTCGATCCTAAAAAGGTCTCTAGTGAAGTAACTTCCAATAACCTTCACAGAGGAGGATGGAGAATAAGTTCAACATCCTCATGCTGATGCCCTAGTGGTATAGACTATCATCGAGAATTACTGAGTTATATTAGTGTATGATGGCAGTGCAGTGAATTTATTAACCTTTAATGTTTTTAAAGCTTTACAATTAAAAATTATTGATCTAAAGTCTGTTCGTACACCTTTAGTTGGACTTGTAGAAAATAAGTTCAGATTGAAGGCTCTATTAAGGTATCAATGGAGTTAGGAGATGAGGAGTACATAAAGAAGTTATGAGCGAAATTTGTAGTGGTTAGCATTCCATTTCCTTATAATGCTATTATTGGGCGATCATTGCTATATAATTAAATGCATGTGCCTTAATAAAGTTTTTAACCTTGAAATTTTATGCAAACGATAAGGTTGTTATTGTGAAAGGAGATCGAAGAACTACTAGAGATACATATATGGTTTCATTAAAAAGCTCACACCACTCGTTTCCTACCTTGGTTGCTGAACAAAAAGTATAGTAGAGGGAAGAAAGTGCAGAACCTTTTGACATCCCCAAAGACTGAATAGAGTTGAGACTAGAGCCAAAAGTAGCTCCAGTTGAAGTGGAATTGGGAGATGGAATGAAAGTAAAAGTAGGAGCAACTACTATTGGGGTAACGTTATAATA
This sequence comes from Jatropha podagrica, assembly GCA_947857235.1. Classification (NCBI taxonomy): domain Eukaryota; kingdom Viridiplantae; phylum Streptophyta; class Magnoliopsida; order Malpighiales; family Euphorbiaceae; genus Jatropha; species Jatropha podagrica. The sequence goes on along the minus strand of CANUEP010078089.1, from coordinate 19,914 downwards.
TCTTTTGTTAACTTTAGAAAATCACAAAAAAGATTTTGCATAGTAGGTTATTGACATAGTTGGAATTGATCTAGTGGAAATGAGTCATAAGCTTAGCATTGACCCTAAAATTAAATCTTTAAAATAAAAATAAAAGGAATCATGTACCTGAATTACAAAAAATAATTGTTGTTGAAGTAGATAAACTTATTCAGGCAGGTTTTATTCGGGAGGTTTTATGTCCCACTTGACTTGCTAACGTGGTGCTTGGTCCAAAGCCAAATGGTAAATGGTGGCTGTGTGTGGATTTTACAAATTTAAACAAAGTTTATCCAAAGGATTCATATTTGCTCCCGAACGTTAATCAACTAGTAGATTTTATAATTGGTTAAGAAATGTAAAGTTTTATGGATGCAGTTGCAAGTTATCATCAAATTGAGATGGATAAGGAGGACACTGGAAAAACAACCTTTATCACAGATAAAGGCACATATTATTACAAGGTCATGCTGTTCGGCCTAAAGAATGCGGGTGCAACATACCAATAGCAAATAAATAAAATGTTTAAAGATTTGATTGGAGATTATATGGAAGCCTATGTAGATGACATGATAGTTAGAAGTAAAAAGTTGAACATCATGCATTTGATTTAGGACGGGTGCTTGACATATTGCAAAGGTATGAGATGAAATTGAATCTAGACAAATGCGTTTTTGGTGTTACTGTAGGAAAGGTCTAAGGATTTATGATATCCAAAGAGGAATTAAAGTAAACCCCCCAAAAATAAAAGCTGTATTGGACATCCAACCTCCCAAAATGATCAATGATGTTCAAAAGTTAAATGGGCGAGTAACTACCTTGGGGTGATTCATATCTTGCTAGGCCAAAAGATGTCTTCATTTTATAAAACATTAAAAAACATAAAGAGTGTTAAAAGGCATTCAATGAATTAAAAGAATTTCTTGCTTCTCCATCACTCTTGAGCTGGCCCAAAGGAGGAGATTGTTATACCTATATCTTTCGATAACAAATGAAACAGTGACTTCTGTTTTGGTCAGAGAGGAAAATGTCGAACAATATCCCATTTATTATGTAAGTAAAGTATTTAGAGGCTCAGAGTTAAGATATTCTTAGTTAGAAAAATTGGCATACATTGTTTTGATAACTTCTATGAAATTAAGACATTATTTTTAAGCGCACACAATTTATGTGCGGAGTAATCATCCCTTGAGGAAAGTCTTGCACAGGGTAAAAACCTCAAGGAGAATGGTTGAATGTCCATAAGACTCGGAGAATTTGATATTCAATATATACCTCAAGCGACTTTAAGAGCTCAAGCTCTTTCAAATTTTACCTATGAATTGATAGGTATCCCTATACAGTCAGAATAGCCGAACAAAGTTAGGCTCTAGTATGCTGTACAGTTAAATTTTGAAGCCACTAAAATATGGCTAAGTATGAAGCATTAATAACGGCATCATGTTAGCGCAAGAGGAAAGACCTGAACAGTTGATAATTTTTTCATATTCGTAATTACTTGTAAATCAATTGTTAGGTACATTTGATGTAAAGGAACAAACCTCATCAAGCATAAAGCCTTAGCCATTCAATTGCTTTCACTTGGGAAGTATAACAAATTCTTCTAATGCAAAATGTAGAGGCAGACAACTTAGCAAAAACAGCAGTCTCAAAGAATGAGTGGCGAACAATGCAATATCTTTGGAAATTCCAAACCAAACAATTATTAATCAAGAAGTTGCTCTTGTGATAGCACCACTACAAAGCTGGATGAAGCCCATCGTTGAATACTTAGAATAAGGAATTCTGCCTTAAGATAAGAGGGAAACAATGAAGATTTCAAGGAAATTGGTCAATTACACTTACGAGCATTCAACATTGTACAGGAGATCAAAAGGTCATCCTTGGGCAAGATTCTTAAGTGAAGTGGAGGCTAAATATGTCCTCAATGAAGCACATGAGGGCACTGATTCCCTAATCAGAAAGATCTTACTACACGGATATTATTGGCCATGCTTGAAAAGATATGCAAAATAAAAAGTCTAAACATATCAGCAATGCTAAGTACATAGTAGAGTAACGAGACAACTAACGGCACAAATGCAACCCTTAGGAGGGGTATGATCCTTTGCACGGTGGGAAATCGATATTTTGGGCCCTTCCCAAGGACAAAAGGGCAAAAGAAGTTTGTAGTCATAGCAGTGGACCATATCACAAAATGGGTGGAGGCAGAGTCGTTGTCAACAATAGCACCAAATAGGATTATATCGTTGTTTCAGAACACTGTAATCTTAGCATGAAGTATTGAACAACATAGTCACGGATATCGAAAAATAGTTCGATTCAATACATTTTCAAAATGTATGTGATATTGGAAGATCAAGTGCAAACTGAACAATCCAAAAAAAAAAAAAACGGCTAGTGAAACTCTATTCTCATTAGTGCAAGGAGTAGAAGTAGTAATTCCAATTGAAATCGATGCCCCAAGCGTTTGGAGCATACATTACAATACATTAACAAATGATGAACCGATGAGGCTTCCATTAGATCAATTGGATGAGTAAAGAGACCAAGCTGGAATCCAGTGGAGCAATGTAGAACTCAAACGATTTTATTCTATAATAAAAGAGTAAGAGAGAGAAGTTTTCAAGTGGGAGATTGTTGGGATGCTGCTCTGTGGATTATAGAAAGCATTCACGTCCCACAAGTATACGGGTTGTACAAGTAGTAAAAAAGATTATCGTCACACAGAGATTGGAGAATAGGCTATTAATTTATTATATTCGACAATTATTAAGAAGACCGAAATTAAATGGGGTTTGAACTAAACTAAGATGCAATTAAATTAAATAAATTCTAATTAAAATAAGCAAGTGGAAGTAATCAAAAATATATTCAGCAAATAATTATACAGTTGGTCTAATTATGGGGTCTCTATTAATTCTTGGGTGCAAACTCTGAATAATTAATTTATGGAGTCCAAAATCCTCTTACGAGCTTAAATGGACTGCTACAACCATATGACATCTACTTTCGTAGCCTAATATGGTTAAAACATTATGCCAATTCCTGAAGGAGAACTAACCTAAAGTATCTAAAATCCTCTTTTGAGCTCAAATGGACTATTAAAATTATGCATTTCTACTTTCATAGCCTAACACAATTTGAATTCATTAAGATGGTGTTAATTCTTTTGTCCTCAGAGAACCTAGCCTATTTCTAGGTTTAGAAAGAATTCTAGGTTTAATATGTGAGATCCGACTTAATTAGTCTACCTTTCAGTCTGTTTAAATATATCTAATATTATGCATAAATAGCGCCCTAACATTTCCATAGGCATTACGTTCAATATGTTAAATCAACAATTAAACATACAACATAAAGTAAATTATTCAAAGTTGCATTTTAAATTAATAGATAAATCCCATAACTACATCCAAATATTTAGCCTAACATTATTACAAATAAATCAACACAAATAAAATTCACAAAAGGAATAAATCCATAAATAACAAACTTTGGGTTATTTAATTGGTAGACACAGAGCTGTTCCATATCCAAGCTTGGCTAATAGCTTTCTCCTTTTGTATTTGAAATAATACTAACTAAATCTACTGATTCTCTCTCTATTTTCTTTATTGAAGTGTGATTGGTCACTTATCCCCCTCTTTCTTCCTTGTGGCGACAAGTGCCAAAGAAGAGTTCAAAATGTCCAACCCCTTTTGATTTCTTTCATTCTCCTTTATATAAACTTTTCTTCCTTGCTCCTCATTGGTCCACATCATCTCCTTGTCCACTTGATCAACTTGCATCTGCAAAGGTTGTCTCCACCGTCCATGTGAAGAAAAGAAATAATAAAATACTCAAATGCATTTGAACCAAGTATATTGCTTCTTCAAAACGTTGCAGTTTTGGTTCAAGTAATCTATCAAAAGATCATTTTAAGAGTACTCTTATCTAGTCCAGGTTCTTCCACATTGCTATCTTCTTTTCTTTGGCTGATAGGTGAAGTTTTTTATTGGCCTTTGTTTCTCCACGTCTCCCATGTCAACTCGCACAACTTGAGCCTGCTAAGCTACTCTCCATCATGCAAAAAGTAATATAAAATATTAGAGGAGGCTGCTCACAAGGCTAGATACAATGCTCCTGCCAAAGCTGTAACGTTTCAATATAAACGATTTGGTGGGAGGTCGTTTTGCAGCTCACTTTGTGCTTGGCTCTCAACTGTCCATGTTGATCAACTTTTCATCTTTCTTTCTTTTTGAATTTTTGAATGTTGGATAAGGGCTTCTTAGCCTTTTCAGGGACATGACTTGGGCTTCAATTAAAGCCTTGTTTGCCTTGGTTTGATGCCAAATGGGTTATATGTGGTCCATTTTTGCTCAAAGTAGCAAATGTTAGTGTAGTCTGTGTGATAATCTAATAAAGTGAGAAAATCATGTAAAATGGATTTTTATTCCTATTTTAATATTCAAAATGAAGCTAAATTTAATTAAAATAAATGGTAAAATACATGCACTTTTTATTGTTATCAAAATCTCCAACACTTGAACTGTTGCTTGTCTCTAAGCAATACAAAATGTGCTTCATGCAGTGAATGAAAAATCTCAGCTCAACTCATACTCACATATGAAATTCAAGGTATACTTCAATTGAGAGATATTAATCAATCCTAAAGCTCTATCATACTCAGAAAAGTCTCTGACACACTCAACTAAGATCCTGTTCCTTTTAACAATTTCTAACACATTTACTTCGATCATGTGAAAATAAATGAACTTATGAAGATACAAACTTGCCTTTGGAGAAAAATGTGTGCTAGATGTATAGACAATTAGATATATGACTAAATTTTCAAATTCCATAGGCAAATTTCATAATACTTTCTCCAGTAATGAAGGAAACACAACTTCAAGGGATCAATAGGTCTTTTCAGGGTTGTAATGGTGTAAAGGGGGTTAGTATGGGTTAATATCAAAGAAAAATTTTAAAATAAGCACAAAGTGAGAAATCATTCTTTTGATTTTCAAATTTTGAATATAAGAAAAATTTTGACTATTGCATTCGAAAGAGCTTCATATTCTATACCAATAAGTTCTTTTTCTTTGCTCCTTGTCTTTCTTTCTCCCTTTATTTTTGCATTTTTTTATACTAGGAGATCTTTAGAGAAATACAGAGAACTTTGGTGTACTTGTCCCTTCTTAATGGTGTCCCATTTGCTAATTGAGATTATTAGATTTCTTAATGCAGTTTTCTAGCAAATGGTTCTAAATGGTCTCACTTCTTCTTTTATTTGAACTTTTTGAATTGAATAGACCATCTCATGTAATTGTTTAGAGAAGGAAAATGCTCTTATATAGTTTAGTTCAATCTCCTTAAGTTTGCCACTTAAAAATCAAAGAAATAATTTTCTTAAGGGTGATTGTCAAAAAGGCTTTTTAAGTTTTGGTTCTTCATATGGGTTATTTTTGAAAGAAAATGGATACAAGCTCAAAGGGGCTAATAAGGGTTAGTCTTTAAAGGGTAGGATGGAAGGTTAATGTGGTCAAATTCAAAGAAATGCATGAATCATGTCCCTATAAGTGTGAACACCTTAAAATTTCACTTCAAAAGTCTTAGAAAAAATTATTCTAGGATTTATGTCTTACCATCTTTTACACATAGTTTTCCTTAGGCAAATTGTATTCTAACCATGTATCATCTACTTTCCATAATTATGACGATAAACAGCAAGTTCTAGTCTTTAAAGTACAATCCCAAAGTGATTGGTCTTGCAGTTAAATGAGAAATCAAGGCTTAAGGATCTGACCAATTCTCATTCTTAAAAGAAACCAGAAATTCAATATTCAAGAGTATATTTGAGCTGTTTTGAAAATAATTTTATGCACATTCATCAAAGTGTTCTGCTTGTCAATATGTAACATTAAATGAACAGGTAGAAAAATGCATGAATTTTTGAATTTGTAAGGACAATTTCAAAAGAAAAATCCATAAAAGTAACAACAAAGGTATGATGTTGAAATGACCTATGAGAAGCTTCATTTGGGAGATAATGCAGTTTAAGCATACCTTCCACACTTAGATTCAACCATGTCCTCAATGTGGCCTTCAATCCTGCTGGAAAGCTGCTTTGTACACCTATTGCTGGTTGTGGCGAGATGTCTTGCAAGATGATCTGCTAGATGGCCTTTTCGTGTATGTAGTGCCTTTTCTCATGCAACCCATTCCTTCATTCTTGACATGTGTCCTCCACCTCATCAATTTCATTTAATGCCTCATGACATTAGCGCTGCACATTGTCCATAAATTCAAATCATATTACCATTATAAATATAAAAATAATAAAAATAAAAAGAATATAATCCTAATAAGCGCTAATTTTTTATCATTAGCTTGACCTCTCCCTTAGTGATTATTGGAGCGGATCAGTCAAGGAGAAATTTTTCTCCTTGAAGTTCTTTTAAAATAGAGTAGGGCTTTAATCTTTGCCCATTGACTTTGAAATTTTCAATATCCTCGCTCCATACTTCAATGACTCCGTAAGGGAATACTCCTATTATTCGAAAAGGACCAGACCATCGGGATTTCAATTTTCCTAGAAAAAGTTGTAAATGCGAGTTGAACAGCAGTAAATGATCTCCTTCTTTGAAATCTTTTCTCTGTATGTTCTTGTCATTCCAAGCTTTTGTCCTTTCTTTATAAATGTTCGCATTTTCGTACAAATCCTGTCACAATTCTTCCATCTCGTTCAATAGTTGCAATCTTTTTCCGCTTGTTGCCTTCATGTTAAAATTCAGAGTTTTCATTGTCCAGTGGGCCTTGTGTTCTAGCTCGAAAGGTAAATGACACGATTTTCCAAAAATAATTCTGAAAGGAGACATCCCAATCGGAGTTTTATAGGCTATTCTGTAAGCACAAAGAGCATCATCTAACTTTAAAGCCCAATCTTTTGTTGCAACATTTACTATCTTCTGCAAGATGCTCTTGATTTCTCCATTTGATATCTCCACTTATCCACTGGTTTGCAAATGGTAAGGCATTGCTACTTTATGTGTTACCCCATATTTCTTCAAAAGTGTTTCCAATGATTGGTTGTAGAAATAGGTTCTCCATCGCTAATGAGAACTCTTGGCGCTCCATATTTGGTAAGTATAAATTTCTTTAAGAATTTTACTACCACTTTAGCATCATTGGTTAGTGTTGCAATTGCTTCTACCCATTTGGAAACATAGTCGACTGCCAATAAAATGTACTAGTTGGAGTGAGATGTCGGGAAGGGTCCCATGAAATCTATGCCCCATACATCAAATATTTCGACTTCCAAAATCCTATGCAACGGTATTTTGTCTCTCCTGGACACGTTTCTCATCCTCTGGCACCTATCGTAAGAGATTATAAAATTTCTTGCATCTTTGAAGAGCGTAGGCCAGAAAAAACTAGCTTGCAATACTTTAGCAGTCGTCTTAGCTGTTGCAAAGTGTCCTGCATAGGGTGAAGAATGACAGTGAAAATAATACTACTTGGACTTCCTCTTCTAGTAAACACCTTCTTATTATTCCATCTCTGTATTTCTTATACAATAAGGGTTCCTCCGAAAAATAATTTCTTACCTCGGCAAAGAACTTCTTCTTCTGGTTGTAGCTCAGATCAGGCGAAATAATCCTACACACAAGATAATAAACAAAATCAGCAAACTATGGTACCTTATTATTGTGCACAGTGAACATTTGTTCTCCAGGAAATGAGTCATCGATTGGAAAATTCATGTTATCACTAACGTCATCGTCTCGCTTGACTCTAGATAGATGATCAACTACTACATTCTCTACTCCTTTCTTGTCCTTAATTTTGTATTCAAATTGCCATAGAAGTAGCACCCATCAGATGAATCTCTGCTTTGCATCTTTCTTAACTATTAAGTATCTAATAGTTGCATGATCCGTGTAAATGGTCACTTTTGATCCAAACAGGTAATCTCTGAACTTGTCCAATGCCCATACTACAATTAGAAACTCCTTTTCTGTGGTTGTGTAGTTCATCTGTGCTCCATCAAGAGTTCTACTAGCATAGTAAATAGCATATGGCTTTTTATCTTTCCTCTGTCCGAGTACAGCTACTACTACTTAATCACTTGCATCACACATAATCTCAAAAGGAAGACTCCAATCTGGTGGTTGAATAATCAGGGCCGATATTAAAGATTCTTTCAACCTGCAAAAAGATTCTAAACAATACTTGTAAAAAAAGAATGGAATATCTTTAGCTAGAAGATTGCACAAAGGTTTAAAAATTTTGGAAAAATCTTTTATGAATCGTTGGTAAAATTCCGCGTGACCCAGAAAACTTTGAATCTCCTTTACCGAAGATGGTGGCAGCATTTTCTCGATGATTTCTACCTTTGCTTTATCAACCTCGATTCCTTTCTTAGAGACTATGTGTCCAAGAACTACTCCTTCTTGTACCATACAGTGACAATCCTTCTTGTACCTCTTCACAACGTTTTAAGACTTCTGACAGATTAGTCAAACAACTATCAAAAGAAGCTCCATTTACAGAAAAATCATTCATAAATACCTCCATGATTTCTTCAACAAAATCAGAAAAGATAGTGATCATACATCTTTGAACCATGGCAGGTGCATTACAGAGTCCAAAGGGCATACGTCTAAAAGCAATGGTGCCATATGGACCAGTAAATGTGGTCATTTTTTGTTCTAATGGATGAATGCAAATTTGATAGAAACTAGAAAAACCATCAAGATAGTAAAAATATGAGTGACCAGCTAATTTTTTTAAGATTTGATCAATATATGGCAATGGGAAATGGTCTTTATCAGTGGTGTTATTCAATTTTCTATAGTCAATGCACATATGCCATCCCATAACTGTCATAGTTGCTCGAGTTTCATCACTCTCATTTTTAACTGCAGTAATACTTGCTTTTTTAGGTACTAAATGGATTGGACTAATCCATGGACTATTTGAGAGAGGATATATTATGCCTACATCTAGCAACTTGGTTATTTTTTTCTTGACTACTTCTTTCATATTAATATTTAATTTTCATTGAGGTTGAATTGAAGGTTTAAATCCCTCCTCTATTAGTATCCTATATGTGCACATGGAAGGGTTTATGCCTTGCAAGTCAAGTATATTGTATCCTAATACCTTCTTGTGTTTTCTAAGTAGATTCAACCAAATATCCTCGTGATTAACATCTAACGGAGAATTTATAATTACAGGATATGCAGAGTTTTGACTAAGAAATGTGTACCTTAATCCAGGAGGTAAAGGTTTGAGTTCTACCTGTGGTGTTTCCTCCTTTTCATTAGACTAATTTGGATCAAGTTGCTTTTCATCATTGGTTTGGAAACTTCTCGGTATAAAGCTTTGTGTTTCTTCTTCCATTTCTTCCATCTTCGTGATGTCCTTTAGTCAGGAATCCAGTAGATTGGTGAATGTTTCTTTAACAAATAATTTTGCTATTACTTCATGTATCACATCAACTTGCATGCATTCAGAAATTCTGACTGATTGTTTCATCATTTCAAACAAATTAAAAATAATTTCTTCATTGTCAAATTTCAAAGTAAGATTTCCTTCTTTCATGTCTATCAGTGCTCCAGCTATAGCTAAGAAGGGTTGTCCAAGAATGATTGGAATGTGTATATCCTCGTCCATTTCTAGCGCAACAAAGTCCACTGGAATATAGAACTTTCCAACCTTAATTGGCACATCTTTGACTACTCCGACCGCATATTTGACTGATCAATCAACAAGTTGTAAACTTACCCTGGTGGGCTTCAGTTCTCCAATATTCAGCTTCTTGAAAATAGACAAAGGCATAAGACTTGCACTTGCCCCAAGATCACATAGAGCCTTGTCAATCTTCATTGCTCCTTCTTCACATGGTATGGAAAAACTACCGGGATCTTTCAAATTCGATGGTAGTTTATTCAAAATTATAGCACCACAACCTTCAGTGAGTGCTACTGTTTTGCATTCTCCTAATTTCCTCCTCTTCGTTAATATCTCCTTTAAGAACTTGGCATATGATGGCATTTGAGTGACAACATTCGTAAAAGGGATATTGACATACAACTGCTTAAGCATCTCCAAAAATTTGCCAAATTGCTTGTCAAGGTTTGCTTGCCTTAATCTTTGGGGAAATGGGATTGGGGGTTCAAAAGCTTTCATCCTCCTTTGTATGTCTTCTTCTCTCACTCCTTTCTTGTATGGCCAATGTTTCTGCAAACTTCACATCCCATTGGCGGAGTTGCCACTGCATTGACATTTAAGTTGTCCAATTTATTGGCAAATGCATCAAACTTGGCGGTCAAAAGCGTTAATCTATCTACGTCTAGTAGTCTTGCTACCTTCTTCGTTGTACTTCTATTCTCGTTCCACTAATAGCTACTAGTTTCCATTTCTTCCAATAATCCATAAGCTTTAGAGATTCTTTTCTTTAAAAATGATCTAGCTGTAGCAGCATCTAGTGCACTTCTAGTAGTTGGTGTTGCTCCATCGTAGAATTATTGCACTAAAGCTGACTTCTCAAATCCATGATGCGGACATTAGCATTAAAGGTCTTTGAATGTCTCCCATGCTTCGTATAGTGTCTCGTCTTCCTTCATTCGAAAGTTAGAAATTTCCTTCCTCAGCCTTATAGTCTTACGGGGCGAAAAATATTTTTGAAGAACACAACTTAATTCATCCCAGTTGGTGAATGATCCAACAAACATAGAGTGTGACCAAAGTTTTGCTCTATCCCGTAGTGAAAAAGCAAATAGCCTCAATCGAATTGTTTCGTCTGATGCGCCATTTATCTTTAGTGTATCACAAATCTCCAAAAATGTAGCGATGTGAACATTGGGATCTTCATCTAGTTGTCCTACGAATTGCGATTGTTGGACCATAGAAATTAGAGGCGGTTTGATCTCGAAATTGTTGGCTACTACTAGCGGACTTACGACAGCTGGTTATGCTCCTTCAGGATTAGGAACAGTCAAATCCCACAAAGTTCTTTCTTCAGCCATCTCGTTCAGTTGTTGCTCTTGATTTTCGATCTCAAATCTAACTTGGTTCAGTTCAGGAATCTCTAGTCTTCTAATTCGACTCTTCCCAAAATTGTATCTGCACTTCTGCATCTTCTTGATATAGGGCTATGCCTTCCTTTCTGATACTTCAGATTTTCTCCTTCTCAAAGCACGAGTTGTTCTTTCAATTCTAAATTAAGAGATATCTAGTCTGCACTTCTTGATCTTAGCATTAAAGATTAGTTCGTTACGCGATGAGGAAAAGAAAGAAAAAAGTCTTTTTTAAAAATTAAATTTAATTAATTAAAAGAAATAATACTTAAATTAAAAAAATAAAATAAAATAAGTATACCAAAATAATTTTAAAAAAGAAAGAAAAAATAAATAAATAAATATGTTTTCAGAAATTAAACTAATCAATTAGGCAAAAGAAATTTAAAAATGGAATTAGAAAAATAAAAGAAAATAAAAATAAAAATTTTAAAATAATCAAATTAAATTAAATAACTAACAAGAAATAAAAAGGAAAAGTTAATTAAATCAGTTAATTAAGAAAAATAAAATTTAAAATAAAAATTTAAAAAGAAAAAAAAATTTTAAATTGAGTAATGAAAACTAATAAATAAAAGAGATATTATAAAAAAAAGGAAAAAAAATTTTTACTTTGAAAATGAGAATACGTCAAGTACGTTGATGTACTTAGCGTAAAGAGAAAAGAATTTTTTTTTTTGTATTATATAATTCTATTTTCTTTTCAAATTTTAAAAAAAAAAAAGTTTTTTTTTTTAATGGAAATGAATCAAAAGAAAAATTCTTAATTATTTGTCTCACAATTAAACTAATATCTATTCTAGCATTAATTCTCGGCAATAGCGCCACAAAAATTTGTTGAGATGCTGCTCTGTGGATTACGGAGAGCGTTCGTGTTCCGTAAGTATACGGATCGTACAAGTAGTAAAAAAGATTATCATTTCAAGAGATTGAAAAATAGTGTAACATCCCAATTTTTGAATATTGAGAAAATATCAGGAAAACGATTTTTATTGTAATTTCATTTTTTTTATTGATTTAATACTCAATTTGTTTGATTACAGTTTATCTTTCATAGTAAATATTTTTATTTATATAAATGAATATTGAAATTATTCGTCAAGTGAGAAATTTTACAAAAATAATTTACTATAATTTTCTATTTATTTAGTATTTAAAGCTATTTGATTGATTTTACTAATAAATTATTAATGATTATCATAATTTTAGTAATTATTTATCAAAATAAGAATTTAGAATAAATATTATTATTTTTATCATTTATTACTCAAAGTCTATTTATTAGAATCTAAATTTATAAAGCATAGTGGTATTATATTTATAAATGTATGAAAAATAATGAATAAATCAAACCAATATAGACCAAGGAGTTAACCCAAAATCCTTTGGAAATCACTAAAAACACTAGACTATTTTAAATCGAACCAAGAACCACACTCATATACAATTAATTGGACCAAATCGTTCAAGAAAACCCATCTTCCCTTTCTCCCTCTCGCGATAGCCCTTCTCCCTGATCGCAGAAGGCGATCCTGCCTTTTCAAAACACCTTCGGCCACCACTCAACAAGGAAGCAATGGCGATCAGCTCGCCTCAAGTTGCTGGATCGTTCCCAGCCTCCTCCAATGCAAGGAGGAGTTTGAGCAGCAAGAAACGGAGCTGTCTCCTTTGACAGCGCTGCTCTTCAATTTTCGATGAGCTTGGACGGCAAGGTAAGCTCAAAATCCTCCCCCTTTTGCCATAGATCGATTCTATTGCACTAAAACACAGAGATTATCAAAGATTGAAAAATTTAGAAGTTAGGTTTTTAGTTGTATAAAATTGGTATTTTAATAAAATTAGACATTAGATGACAAAATTGATTTGGAAATTGAGTTCTATGTAAAAATCTAAATGTTTTGGTGTGTTATTTGTGTAAATTCGACGATGTTTTTTCGGCCACCGTATGTGGTGGTTCCGACGACGGCAGCAGCGAAGTTCCAGTGAGATGTTGAGAGGCAGAATCCTCTCCTTGACGTGAGGAATGCTATGATATAATTAGATTCTTCGTCTGAGTGCTTATTTTATATATTAATTTAAATATTTTTGAAGTTTAAAATGAATATAATTTCTATTGAGAAATTATGGTTTTAATTGAATATGATTGCAAAATTTAATAACTAGAATTAGTTAAGTGAATTGGTTTTCGAATTGAAATGAATTATATATTTGGTGACTTAATGAAGTTGAGTAAATTAAAATTTAAATGAAAAATGATGTGCTTAAAAATGCATTTTTGCCTTAGTTTGAATTAGGAATCAAACTTGATTTTAGTTTATATATTAAGGACTAGTAAATTGAATTATTGAGTAAATTGGAATTGATGTTGATGAATGGAGGATGGAAAATAAATTGTGTTGGCTGCTCGTGGATTTGGGCTGTGATTTGATGCCTATTTATGTGTTTTTGATAATAGTGACAGTTCTATTTATAGAGGAAATGTTGCTGAAATTTTATTAATTATGCAACATTTATGGAGCTGTTAATGAATTAGTGTTCAACATTTGATTAATGAAATGCAATAAAAAGTAGACTTGTAAATAATAATAAGTACCATAAGATTATATACAACTCTTATATTAAACACATGAAGCAATGAATATTTGAGTATGTGTATCAAATATGGAAAATGATTTTTATGATAAATATGTTATGATTAATTATGAGTTATAAAATTATTTTATGATAAATATATTATGATTAATTATGAGTTATAAAGGTTTAGTATAATTATAAACCAAGCATTTATTATGCTATTGAGTGTATTAAAAGGAAATAAGTTTTATGATACATTTTATGAATTAAGAAAGAAAGATGTGTTTTGGGCTCTAATATACTTAGTGTGAATCTGTAGTATGGTTTGATTATTATGTAAGATGAACATGTTCGGCTTGATACCATTATGATGCGTTATGAGTTATGATCATATGCTAGGCTCTAGATGCCTTATGTTTGGGCGGACGTGCTCATTATGTATAAGTAGACTTGAATGCCTTTATGATATGGTTGGCGACCTAAGGCCAATATATATAAGCAGGTTTGAATGCCTTTATGATATGGTTGGCGACCTAAGGCTAATATGTATAAGCAGGTTTGAATGCCATTATATATAAGTATATGAAATCTTATCTACTTTATTTTCTTCTAAGTGTATAAGAGCTCTTAAGAAAGATATGGTTTTAAGATAAGAAAATTAAGTTAATAAGTTTATGTTACACGATTCTGGTGTATTATATATTTTTAACAATAAGAATAAGTAAATATGGTAGTAGAGTGATAATTATAGTATGTATTATGGATGTTGATTTTAAATTAATAATTTGTTTAACTGAAAATACAAAATTAAGGGTAAAGAATACATGATATGTATTTATATTGAGAAATACAATTGCTATTTGTTTTAGAAATAATTATTTCATAATTTTAAGTCATTTCTAAAATATATCTTTTTAAAATCTATGTTTAAATTGATGTATGTAATAAGCACCACTGAGTTTTATACTTATCGTGTAGAGTTTTTCATGTGTAGTTTGTCTAGTATCAGCATCAGAGAGGGAGGATGATATGTTAGCAGACTTGAGCATGGTAGTACTACGACCTTGGCATGCGGTATAAGAGATTTTAATTTAAGTAAATATATTTTTAGTTTGGATGATGTTAAATGAAACAAAGTGAACTTGATATTAGTGTGTTCAATTATATGATATATTAAAAGTTTGGGATATTAAGTATTATGATTCAAATTTATACACGAAAATCTGAGTTTTACATCCCATTATTAAAGAATAATGTGATTGATTAATAATGTGATTGATGTCGAATTAGATTTTTATGAATTTCATGATTTATTTCCTTTAAATTTTATATATAGTTTATTTAATTATCTAAATGATTTACATAAAGTTTTTAATAATTAAGATTTTACAACTTTTGAGAAAAGATTATTCCTAAAAATAAAATTTTCTAATTATTACGTCTTCTGCAAATACATTAAATGTAAATAATATTTATACCTTGATGAATAAAACTGTTTTTAAATATCTGCTTATATTAAAGAAAAATAAATTAAAGTCTAAATGAATTTTCTTTATATAAATAAGCAAATAAGTGTGACAAATAATACTGTGCCCCTGGCACAGAATGTGACACTAACTGTCTAGCTCTATAGGGCTGGATAAAGGTGTTACAAATGGGCTATTTATTTGTTATATTTGACAATTATTAGAAAGACTGAAATTAAATGGGGTTTGAACTAAACTAAGATGCAATTAAATTAAATAAATTCTAATTAAAATAAGCAAGTGGAAATAATAAAAAATAAATTCAGTAAATAATTATAGAGTCAGTCTAGTTATGAGATCTCTATTAATTTTTGGATGCAAACTTTGAAAAATTAATTTATGGAGTCTAAAATCCTCTTTCGAGCTCAAATGGATAGTTACAACTATACGACGTCTACTTTCATAGCCTTATATAGTTAAAACATTATTCCAATTTCTAAAGGAGAACTAACCTAAAGTATCCAAAATCCTCTTTCGAGCTAAAATGAACTATTAAAATTATGCATTTCTACTTTCGTAGCCTAACACAATTTAATTCATTAAGCTGGTGTTAATTCTTTTGTTCTCAGAGAACCTAGCCTATTTTTGGATCTAGAAAGAAATTCTAGATTTAATATGTAAGATCCAACCTAATTTGTTAACCTTTTAGTATGTTTAAATAGATCTAATATCATGCAAATTTGGGGCCCTAACATATCCACAGGCATTAAGTTCAACATATTAAATCAGGAATTAAACATACAACATAAATTAAATTATTCAAAGTTGAATTTTAAATTAATAGATAAATCTCATAACTAGATCTAAATATTTAGCCTAGTATTATTATAAATAAATCAACATAAATAAAATTCACGAAAGGAATAAAAGCCATAAATAACAAACTTGGGGTTATTTGATTGGTAGACACAGAGCTGCTCCACGTCCAGGCTTGGCTAACAGCTTTCTCCTTCTTTTGTATTTGAAATAATATTAACTAAACCTACTGATTATCTCTCTATTTTCTTTGTTGAAGTGTGATTGGTCACTTATCCCTCTCCTTCTTCCTTGCGGCAACAAGTGCCAAAGAAGAGTTCAAAATGTCTAACTCCTTTTGATTTCTTTCATTCTCCTTTATATAGACTTTTCTTCCTTGCTACTCATTGGTCCACATCATCTCCTTTTCCACTTGATCAATTTGCATCTGCAAAGATTGTCTCCACTGCCCCTGTGAAGAAAAGAAATAATAAAATACTCAAATGCATTTGAACTAGGTACATTGCTTCTTCAAAATGTTGCAATATTTGTTCAAGTGATCTGTCAAAAGATCATTTCGAAGGTAATCTTGTATGGTCCAAGCTCTTCCAGGTTGTTGTCTTCTTTTCTTTGGCTGATAGGTAACGTTTATGATTGGCCCTTGTTTCTCCACATCTCCCATGTCAACTTATACAACTTAAGCCTGGCAAGTTGCTCTCCATCATGAAAAAAGTAATATAAAATATTAGAGGAGGTTGCTCACAAACCTAGATACAATGCTCCTGCCAAAACTGTAACATTTCAATCTAAACAATCTGGTAGAAGGTCGTTTTGCAGCTACTTCGTGCTTGACTCTCAGCTGTCCACGTTGATCAACTTTTCACCATTCTTTCTTTTTGAATTTTTGAACGTTGGACAAGGGCTTCTTAGGCTTTTCAGGGACATGACTTGGGCTTCAATATCTACAAGGCTTTAATAGCCTTGTTTGCCTTGGTTTGATGCCAAATGGATTACATGTGGTCCATTTTTGCTCAAAATAACAAATGTTATTGTAGTCTATGTGATAATCTAATAAAGAGAGAAAATCATGTAAAATGGATTTTTTTTCCTATTTTAATATTCAAAATGAAGCTAAATTTAATTAAAATAAATGGTAAAATACATACACATTTTGTTGTTATTAGAGATCTAATCCTAAAAGAAAAGAAAATAACAAGAGGATCAATTGGAGTCAGTAAATTGTGTCCGAACTAGGAACGACCATATGAGTAACACAAAAGATAGGTTCAGACACCTATAGAATTAAAAATGTATACGGCAAAGAGTTGCCACGAACTTAGAACGTAGAGAACTTGTGAAAATATTATGTAAGATAACTTAGAGGAAAAGTAGGTTTTTTTTGCTTAAGTGTTAGGATCTTAGGACATTGGATATAAAGGGGATCGCTTGTGAAAAGCTATGGGAATAGAATGTCCTAACAAATAGGTTTTTTCCTGACTCTTCTCGAAAAAATAAAAAAATTAATTACATAGACATCTTGTTCGCTACCTGATCCTACTCAAACAAAAATGAAAGGGCAAAGCAGCAAAACTGCTCTGAAATGAGTATAATAAAACATTGCAAGCCTAAGTAAGCTTAGGATGAAAAGGAGTTAGAGAACAAAAAAATTTGAAAGGCCGAAGAAAATTCTATTCATTAAAAAATTGTATGTACATACAAAATACTTAACTAAAAAACATTCTCAAGGATCTACGCCATCAACCCGATCAACTTGTTCATTAGTTTGATGTATTTCATCAAATTGTTCATTAGGGTACGCAACAGGAACTTCATTGGTTTCTCAATAGGATCAATAAGAGGAATGTCGCTGATAGAGTCAAAATTATCACCCGAATACCAAGCTTGCAAAGCAATGATTATTTGCTCTTGAAAATTATCAACTGTATCGATAATTTTATTCAATGCCTCATGTGTTTCCTTCTGAGAAGACTCCAAGCCCCTCTTTAGTTGATCACATTGAACCTGTAGCTCAATTTTCTCTTGTTTAGCAAACAGTTTGGCCTGCTCAAGCTCAATTTTCTCCTTTTTCTAGTTAAACATTTTTTAAACTAGTAACTAAGGTTGTATCTGTCACTTTCTTATACTCATCATTAAGTAAATCCAATTATTTTTTCATTGCACAAATTTCCTTATTATGAGTGATGGCAGCATTATCCATCATTTCTTTAGCAGTATTTGCTAGCTGGATAGCTTCATTTTTAGATACTTCGAGATTCACACAATGGCTGCATAAATCCAAGACCCTTTTCTTCATAACCGCAACTTGGTGCATAAGTTAGAAAAATAAAAAATAGAAAAACATCAAAAAGAAAAAAGAACAATAAAAAGTAGAGCAGGAAAAATAAAATAACTTATAGAAAAAAGGTTGTAGTTCATGTTATCAAAAATTGCAACTTTTTCCATGGAGTCAACATAGCTCCAATCTTGGGATAGAAGGGAGAGCCAGCTAAATCCCTACTCACTAGACTTTGAGAATAAGACGTAGAAGCCCCGTGTACAACTTGATATATCCTTTAAAATCTTGATGACCAAGTTTTGATCGAGTAGCTTCTTTGGGAGTTCTTGTCCGGGTCCTCTTCTTCTACCTAGTGAGTGGAACATCCTCCTCCACAGAAAGCTGAGCAACTTCAACCTCTTCAAAAGGAATTCTTGATGAGATGGATGGATCTTTGGTTTTTCTCAAACTAATCTTTGGCTCAGGAAGCCAACTTTGATTGGTATTTGAGGTGGGAATAGAGGCAAGAGTGCTTGACCACCTGCTTGGCAAGAGAGGTGTTTGTTCACTCGCATCGTCCTTATCTCTTAGCGATAACTTGCTTCTTTTCTTTATCTGAGCAGCAACTTTGTTTTCTCTTCTTTCCTCCTTTTTTCTTCAAGTTTTTTAGTAAGATCTCCACTAGCCATATCTACAGAACAAAGCAAAATGTTAAATGTTAGTTTAGGATTGCACGAAATAATAGCTAAAGTGTATACCTTCTTGGGTTTTCTTTTGCCTTTTTCCTAAGCCAGTGGAAAGATACGTAGAGCAAGAAGGTGAATAAGGTGTACGAGCTTATTAGCAGATTTGAAAAGGGCCTCAATGCTCGTCCTTTCTCTTTGAGTGAGCGATCGACCCTCCATAAAAGAAGGTATGGATCAGCACCAAGAGGTGTTCACCCCAAACCCTCTAGAGCTCTTTACTGTAAAAAATTTATCTTTCCGCCTTTCCTTTAAAGAGACAGTCAAACCTTCAAATATGCTAAGACTGCCATGTGAAGAAAGGTGAGGATGATCTTCTTATTCACGGTTGGACAAAACATAAAGTCCATTAAAAATAAAAGGAAAGAACTCTAAATTTGATTTTCGAGCCAAAAGACAAAGCCCGAGCACAATCCTAATGTTGTTCGGAGCAAGTTGAGACATAGTAATTCCAAGCTGATTCAAGTAATCGCATAGTTCTACCTAAAGTGGAAGTTGAACATGTAACAATCTATTTATTTAGTATCTTTTTCAATATCGGTAATAGTGATTTATCGGTCTGTAAATAGTACCATTGGTCCGGGGTTTAGTATTATTTCAGTGCGAAAAAATTACTACGAGTGTCTAATATTTTATTTAACATTTGTGGAGCATGTTTGCATGAGTTAGGTGGGTAGAAAATATTTCATGAATATTTCTGGAGAATTAAGGTATTTAATGAATACTGATTTTTAGTGTAGTATGTTAAGGAATAATTGAGGAATTATTTTTGTGGAATTAATTTAATTAATTGGTGGAGTTAAATGATAATTAGAGGAGAATTATTTGAGAAATATTTAGAACCATTGGATAACAATACTAGGGACTTGATCGTAGCCCTTTATTAAGCATAAAACTAAGTAGTCAAGTTTGACTTTTCTACTTAAAAGTTACCACCTAAGCAACACTATTCACTCATCTTCTCCACCCTTTCTCCA
>CANUEP010077990.1:0-20035 GCA_947857235.1 Jatropha podagrica | reverse complement strand
CCCCCCCGCGTGCTCCCCCCGCCCTCTCCTTGCGTCGTCCCCCGCGCCTGCGGGCGCCCCCCCCCCCCCCCCCCCCCCCCCCCCCCCCCCCCAGGTCATGAGAAAGTTAAGATCTCCCTACGACGCCTTAGACAACCTAAATGGCCTGTGCAAAATAGGTGCTAACTACTCTTTGACCCTTCTAGTTGTTGGAACTTGTGATTTTAGTCCCCTAGACTTGTGAGAAAGGGCAGAATTATTATTTTAGATAGAAAATTTTTTGAGAAAAAACTTTCATAAGCAGTCGATCTGGGGGATCTTTTTTTCCATAATTTTTTTTTTCGTACTGTCATTTTCTATTTCCTTGTCGAAGGGTGAAGTTTGTTTGGCCTGAACTAGGTCTTGGACATGATCATCTGTGTGTCAGGTGATTCATCATCTTCTTTCCATGATGGCTGTGGCATTTGCTATGTTGACTTCGGAAGGGCAGCTTTATACTTATATGGTTCTTATATCTGAGACAACTACCCCTGGGATCAATTTGAGATGGTAATATGGAAGTGTTTTGAATCATTTATTACTTTCAAGTTGGTCTCTTTTTTTGTTTTTTGTTCATTTCTGATGGTCAGTTTGTTTTTGTGAAGGTATCTTGATATAGCTGGACTGAAAAGGTCTAGAGCTTATCTCATAAATGGGGTAGTAATATTCTTGGCTTGGCTGGTAGGTGAAGGGTAACTTAATTTCAACTAGATCTTTGACATGTGCATTTCACATAAAATTTTTATGATATTTGTCATGTGAATTCCATAATATTTTTTTTTTTTTTGACTTTGTTCAAGTAAGCTTTTATCTCACAACCTACTTGGGGTTAGCTTGGGTCGTTTTTCTTCATTTTGCTTGGTTTAAAGCTATAGTTTCGTGAAGATATAGGGCCTTCACATCATTATTTACTACTTCTCTCCATGCTATTATATTTTGGTCTATCCATCAGTTTTTTAAATCCTACCACATTTATGTGCTTAACCTTTCCATATTGAAGCATTTGCTAGTTTATAATAAGCATGTACTCTTTGATCTGCTGAGAATATATCTTTAAGTTTTCCACTCAACTTTATGCTAATTTAAATAATTTATATCTTCATATTTTTAAAATTTTATATAAATCTACAGTTGTCTTTGCCCCTGTTCTGTCTTCGAAAAAACAAAATTAAATTACATATGAATGCCCTTTATAGCCTTCAACCTCTATAGCAGATATCTTCCCACGCCGGCTCAATCCAGTTTCTTGGTATTGTGCTACTACAAGTGCCAAAAGGATGAATTTAGCATGCATAATATAAATACAAGGAATGTCCTACTCATGTGTTGCATGACCATAGTTTGGTTCTACATAGGAGCCGAATTGAAGCCAAATTGGTCAAAATTGGAACCAAACCATGGTTGATGATTCTTGATTTTGAACCATAACCAAAACTATGTTTATGATTTGGTTCCTCATTTTTTAGAACTGAAACTTGTATTTTTTTGTATTTTTGGTTTGGAACAAGCTATTCTAATTTGAAAACATAAAAGAAGAAAACAAAAATTTATATTAAAGAATATGTACGAAATCCCAATTTGTTTTATATTTTGTTATGATTTTTTAAATAAATATTTTTTACGTGTTATTGAACTCATTTAATTTTTTTTTCAATATTTCTTTATTGTTATTATTATTATTATACTATTATTTTTATTATTAGTTTATTCGTGCTACAAAGCTAAAAAATTTTATAAACTTAAAAACAACTTAAAAAAAGTTGTTTGTATATTGGTCCCAAACTGGAACGCGTGTTTCTGAAAACTTCCATAAGAATTATCTAATAGTAGTTTGGTTACAGTTCGACCTTTCTTAGGAACTGGAACTTGAATAAGCGGTTCCAAAATTAAGATTGGTGGTTTGGGAAATGTGCTCATGCATGTTATTATATAGATGAAGCATATTTCACGTATTAATGTAAAATGTTATCATAAATGTTATTTAGGCAGATTAAAAAAATAATGTCTATAATAATTCGGGCCCTTGTTGTTTTATAACAAGAAAATCTTGCACCAAAAGAAATGCTATAATTGTTAGGATTATAATTGTATGGACAAGTGAAATGCAATGCAATTTAGAAGTAGCTAATGTAAAATGCTTTAAGTCCCTCATTTGTCATAATGTAATATTAGTAGCATTTCTCTATCTCATGTTGATACTTTTTAGATCTGATTATAGTCAGATATTGGAGTTGTGGTTCCATCTAGTTTTGAGAAAATATGAACCATATTCTGTTGGAGTTGGTGGTATCATTTGAAATTTATTTTTCCCTTTCATAAGATGTGGTCTAACTTTTTTATTTCATCTTTACAAAAATTCCTACTATATGTATAGGTTATAAAATTTTTGGTCTTGTTGAAATCCTATGTATGCGCTTGATATTTACAAATTTTCAATCTTGAGCATTATTATGATGCTTATGTCAGTATAAAATTGTTTGCAGGTTGCTAGGATTCTCCTGTTTATATATCTTTTTTACCATGTCTACTTGCACTATGACCAGGTACCAACTATCCCATTAAAATTTCAGCATAGGATAAGATTTACATTATGATGGAAAATTGGAAAAGAAGAGTAATATTAGCATAAAATCTCAGATGTAAGGTTCTTTAATTCAATTGTAAGATTGAGTGTTCTAAATTTTCGGGGAAAAAGCTTTTCGTTAGTGTAATAATTTGCTGCAAGTGTAAAGCTATCACATCTGCTATTGGGTGACTGTGTAGGAAATATCCTACATCAATCTGTTCTGGAGAGGGTTGATGTATGCAACCTTTCTCTACTTTGCCAAAGGGGCTATTTTTGTGGCCTTTATGTCACAATTGGAGTAACTATGTAGTTACACTAGTCAGGCTTTTATTGCAACAATTACTTTTTCTTATAAAAAGAAAAAAGAAGATATGAAACTAATTGAATAACTAAAATACTGGTATATAAAATTAAAAGTTTTAGAATTATGTTTTGATAGAATATCAATTTGGGATTCTATTGGTTTTCGATAAATAATTTATCTTTGGAAAAGATTTCGCGAGGAAAACATTTTCCTTGGAAAATTTTTTTCAAATAACTCACATTTCAAGCAAGTTCCGTAAATAATCTGAGACTTGATGTCGTTAAATATATATATATATATTTTTAATTCTTAAGAGTTAATTTGTTTATCAGTTTGGGCCGATGCTATTTGTACTCAACAGGTGAAGCAAATGCACAAATTTGGGATTCTATTGGCACTAATTGTGCCAATAGTTTTGTTTGCCATGAATTTGATATGGTTTTGGAAGATTATCAAGGGACTGAAAAAGACATTAACTAAGAGGCATTAGTGAGGAGAAATTGAGGAATATTTCAATTAGTGTTTCCTTGGGCATATTATCCTATGCATTCTCTCCTACACATTCAAGCTTGTAAATGATTTTTCATAATCGTTTAGTGCAAAACTATATTTGTCTTGGATTAGCTTCTACTGTAACATTTGCATGTACGTATATTATATTTGACCACAGTAAATAAATATTTCCTTCATTTCAAAATGTTTGTTCATATTTTCATTTTTTTGATGTCTTAATATATTTATCCGATTGACCTAAGATATTTACTTTTCATTTTATGTCCCTCATTATAACTAGTTTTAAATTCCTCACAACCAAGTTTCAGAATGGTGATTTTAATCACCAAAGAAAAGAAAAAGACTAAGGAAATGAAATTAGACTCTCAAATTTACCTTGCTTTGAAGAAAAACCCAAGATTTGAATGGAAATAGCCAAGAACACCCAATAATCTTGCTCTGTAAATAATGATTTGGGATTTAGTTAGTTGATTAGTATTTTAGAGAAAGATTGATTACAAAATCCACTAAGGTTTTGATAAAAATGAATTCTCTCTTAAAATAAATTTGTAAAACTTTTTATAGATTTAGTTTTTAGAGGTTTGAGAAATGAAAATGCAAGATTTTTGCAAAGTAATCAGCTCTTCTCCCCTTTTGTTTGGACTTTTAGTCAATTTATAGGTAAATGAGTGGTTAAAAGACCCTAATTTTGGGGCCTAGGTGGCACTAGCCACTGATGGAGCCTGGTTCATTTTCATAAAAACAGTTTGGGCAACACGCAAAATGAGGTAGTATATGTTAAAAAGCATCACGATCACACTCGAGGTGCTTCTTGGGCCCTATTCTAACGCGAAGCCCTTGGAAACCTAAAAACATGAAAATTGGTCGATGGGTCTACATTTCTTAAACTTGGATCATTGGTCCAAGAATCAAGTTCATCGGATGTTCCGATCTTATTTTATGAAAAAAAAAAAAGTTATCATCACTAAGTCCATATAATCATTTATAATTTTTCCCCATTTTGATTATTTTTGCTTTTAAGCAGAATATTGTCAAGTGTAAAGTATATACGCAAGTAAGAAAAACTTACTTGACGGTTGGAGAGAAGTCACCGTTTCTATAAAGGCAAGGCCTTCGGATAAATAAATGCATTCTTTGAACGACTTTGATGGAGGAAGTGCGCACTTCAACAACTTTGATGATGAAATGAGTCACTTTGGATGGCTTGATGAAGGAGTGCGCTATTTTGGCAGCTTTGATGGAGGAAGTGCATCACTTTGGAAGACTTCGATGAAGGAGTGCAACACTTTGGACGACTTTAATGGAGGAAGGGCGCCATTTTGGCGACTTTGATGATGAAGTGCACCACTTTGGATAGCTTGATGAAGGAGTGTGACACTTTGGATGGGTTTGATGGAGGAAGTGCGTCATTTTGACATCTTTGATGATGAAGTGTGTCATTTTGGATGGTTCGATCTAAAAGTGCATCACTTTGGACGGGTGTGTTCTTTGAATGACTTGAACTAAAGGGAAACACCGCTTTGGACGATTTAGTTGGGAAATGCGCCACTTTGGACGGCTTTATCTTTGAAATGCGTCACTTTGAATAGCTTGATCTGAAGGGAAATGCCACTTTATACAATCTGATCATGAGGTGCGCCACTTTGGACGGCTTAATCTTGAAATGTCACTTTTGATAGTGATGATTTTACCTGCAAGAAGCAATTTTGCTAAAAGAGAAACAGAAGCCATAAGCCTAAAAGTTAGCATTAAAATTTGTGATTACGCCCAAAAAAAGCTTGCATGTGTGAAAAAAGCGTGAGTTTGCACGAAAATGTGAATTAAATCATGCTTGTGAAATTATGTGTGACTATACATGTAAATTAAGAAAAGTTACCTATTGGCCAGGAAATTTTACTTGCGTCCAGTGGTGATGCCCCTACTTAAGTGGCGAGCTGATATGGGTTACCAACTAAGCATAAGAGCTGTGGCACAGCAATTGGGCTAACCCCTCTAAATGGGCCCTATAAACCCATAAAGCTTATATAAGGACCTTTTAGGTTTTCACTTTGACTTAACCTTTCACAAACTTCTTGGCTAGCTATATAACTAGTGCTTATGACATATTTGCTCATAGTCCACTATTTGGAGAGCTTCCTCCATTTGATGACCTATATGGTTCCAATGGTAGAGGCAGTTTAGCCCGTACCTCTGGAGTACTTCTTATTCTTTGAAACTACTTTTTATGGTCTTTATGCTACTTATTCTTTGAAAAATCTTTTTATAGGCTTAGCCCCTATTTATTCCTTGACTGCGGCCTTTTCTTTGATTTCTTCTTATTGTAGGTTTTGCCCCTGTCTGTTCTTTGAAACTAGCTATAGTGTGTTTTATATTCATATAGATTAGGAAAGTGCCAATGTGGCTGGACTAGTAGAGGTACTCCTACTGCTGGATTTACAAAGTCCTTACATATACATGCCCCTAGAACTAAATATAATTATTGCTCTACCACTGTGGCAAGATGAACTTGAGAACACTTGATGCTAGTCTTGTTTTCTTTTTGAGATGATGTCTCTTTGGGGAGTACATGAAAATTTTCTACATCTTGCCTCTTTTCCATTCTTAATTCTGATTTCTATTTTCCAAGCCCATTGTCGTTCACAGGTTTGGGTAGAAGTAGATCAGGAGTTGAGCCAACTATATGATGCGACGAGGATGAAATTTATGGAAGCAACTATTGAGGATGCCCTTGATCCTGTAAGTTTTAAAATAAGAACACCATAAAAAAACATATGTTTTTTATTATTATGTATGCATGATATGCAAAACTAATGCAAAAATCTAAAAATGTAGCAAGTTCGACAGGGGGTGCCATGTTAGAGGTTGAGAGGCTTGTCCTGGTCATAGTGTCTTGCCAAGGTAGAGAAGTAAGCAACCAAGTGATGCTAGAAGGAGCATTGAGCTCAAGGATAATTTCAATGACACCTAATGATAAATTGGACTTTTATTGTATTTACTTTATCTTTTGTTTGAGAAGAACTTTGAGAATAATTCAACACATTATATGATGAGTTTGATGTCATTTCTAGTGGGCACCACAAAAACTAGTGAAATTCCAATCGATCACAAAAATGAGGATATCGATCACTAAAATGAAATTGCAATCGATCTGTTACCCCATCAAATCGATTGCAGAACAACTTGTCAGTATTTATAGTGTGATGGATCTTGACATCGGTTGCTATTTGTTGCAATTTTTGGGACGAACCTGGAATCACAAATCCCTAGGAATTTTTCACCATCTCTGAGTTGGTCGATAAGCAATTGCAGTTTTCAACATGTTTTACTAAAGTAGGGTTGGTAATTTGTCATTAATTAGTCGCAATTCAAATTTTAAAAAATAAATATCAATTACAATACCCTAGATGATTGCTTGCAAAATGCAAATGGCGAGAAAAAAATATTTAAAATTTCTAAAACTAGAAATTTTTTCACTGGTTAAAAAACAACAATATCCAAATCTTCAACTCCTCGTATTATCATCAGAAAACAGCATAGAAAATACAAGAAACTAGCCTAAACATAGTATTTTTATAGAATAAGAAAGTTAAAGTAAAATAATAAAGCTAAAATGGTCCAAAGTCAAACCTACACTGGTCCACTGAAGTGGTTATAGGAGGCGGTGTAGTGTCTCTATTATGTGTTGTAGTGTCTTTGGGAGACGATGTAGTATCTATTGGAGTCAGTAAGGTATCTACAGTAGCAACTATAGTATTCGAAGGAGAAGTAAGAGGATGCGAGATAGTTGGAGGATGTGAGGGATCGACATCAGTGTGTGGGTGAGACATTTGCATGACATGCACTCGAAGCTTTACGACTTACCTCTCATGCTTGTCAACACGAGCCCGTAAAGCACTAATCTCCTCAGCACTGGGGTCTGGCTGTGATCGTGTCGCAGTACTCGCAGAGGTGACATTCATTGGTCTAATTTAGAATTTTACTGCTTGAGAGTCGATATCGTATGCCTTTCTCTTCTTCTCGCCTCTTGTAGCCTCCAAATATAATGGTAACTCATCAACTGTTGGCTCAGCTCTTGGTGCAACTTGCTGAGAAGAAACAAAATAATTGCGAGCTTAATTGTAATTCTCTTGATAACAATAATTTTCAATAGTAAAATCACATGAGTTTCAATGCAGAAATATTTAAGAAAATCATATTAATGAAAAATATACTTAAATTAATGCCCATCCCATGCCGGTTGACAAAAGTATGCCCACTATAGTCCTTCATATGGGTGTAAGTGAAGACCTCCATCAAGGTAAGCTAGTGACCCCTTTTTCTAGCCTGCATTTCAGCTCAACATATAATATTAATGTTAACATCATTATTCCACTAACAAACAGCCTGTATAAGTGCTTCTATCTTACCAATGTTTGAGATGTCTCTATAGCAGATATGGACCCACCAGTATGTCTCGATGGACATGCTCCATCACTTCCTATCTCACTGTGTCTGTTTCGTGCATAGATCTCTCACATTTTCTCTTAAATGCAGGATCCTCCCAAGCCTTCTCCCATCTCTCCCATATGTCATGAGATACGCATTGTTGCTTCTTTTTGCTATTTCACATCCTATATGTGAAGCCAAAGTACCGTGTAGCGCACAGCTTCTCCCAAGGCACTTTTAGCATTACTGTAACAGCCTCATCCCATACAAAATGCTTCTAAAAAAAATATAAGACAATTTTTATACTAAATGAGTAAGTGATTTCATTAACTTGAAAGGTATCCGATTAAAGTTAAAAAGTATTGAGAACTTACCTTAAACTCATCCTAGTAAAAGTCCCTGGCATCTTTTGGTGTGACATCCTAAGTACTATTGACCATGATTTCAACACTAGATTTTAGGGAAAATGGCATGAGAATCAGCTTGACCGAATTCTCACACCGCTTGGGCCTTGAATGGACTCCCGAAAGCCCAAAAACCAAAGGGGAGGGGGATGCTGGTAATTAGCTAAGATCGGCGCCATCCACCCTAGCGACGGTGTCGACCAGGATGCCGTCAAGACCCTTTGTCAGTGCTGGAAAGCAGATCTTTAGCGTCGATTTAGGGATGGTTGGCACCGACTAGGCCGGTACTGACCATGCCGGCTCAACCATCCCTTTGCCTATAAAAGGCACAATCCTCTCCTTCATTTCCACACCTCTTGTTGCTTGATCAAGCACCTCTTAAGCATCAATGACTCTCATACTCTCTTTTGCGATTCTACGACCACAAAGTCCGACTTTGCTCATCTTCCATAGTTGAGTTTAAAGCCCGACTTGGCTCTCAAAAGTCAATCCTTTCGACTTTTAATCACACTTTGACTTTCCTTAGGCCAAAGCTACTAGTTAGATGATTAATTATTAATCAAATATAGCGATTGATTAATAATTCATCATTTAAAAATATTATAAGACTATAATATGGGTCCTCATGCCCTACCTTAGCTTATATTTAGGGGAAGACTCGACCTCCTTGGTCGACAACCCATTGTGGAGCTCCGATCAGGCTGCGTCACAAGCACGAGGGCATCAATCACTCAAACTCAAACTTTCACCATTAAGCCCGGTCCATCCAACAAATTATCAATTCTTAAGCCTGGTCCATCTAGCAATATGCATGCTCTAAGCTCGGTCTATTTGGCAAACTAAGCTCAGTTTGTTAAGCAAAACCCCAAAGCCAATTTTCAAAATTAAGCCTGAAATCAGCCGACAAACCAGTAAGCCCACTCTAAGAGTGGCACCTTCAAAACTATACCATCCCGATCGATGGTAGAACTTCGTGTGCCCTGGTACTCATACAAACGAGGTACGAAGGCATTCTTATAGATTTTAGCCTAGGTAGTGGGCCCTGACTAAATTGACCGATCAGGACTCAGGGGAATGTATTGCATGACCTAGAACCCCTTGATAACGAGGATAGAGTCGGGCTTCCCTTTGAAATACACACCTTTATTACACTTGCTTACTTTTAATGCAATGTATTCCAAATATTGACATGCATTTTAAGTATGCCCATGCATCGATAATCTAAAATTCATGCAAAACAATGATTTTGATTTTCAACTATTGATCCACATGCAAAGAAATCAAAAACCTAGTCGCCAAACCCAACAATTCGAGGCAAGTGCATTTTATCCATTATGGCACATAAAAGGAATCAATCACGGGGTTTCTACCTTATATTTTCCTTGAAAACAAAAATAAAGTAGGTGGCAACTCTAAGCACACCACACACAGTCAAAGCACTCCAAAGAGCCAACCAGACATCACTTAAGTGCTAAACAGAGCCATAAAAATGATAAAATTGATAATTAGATCAATTTAATCAGACAACTAGGCCACACACAGGGCTAAAAACAAATCGAAAAAGGACCATAGCATGGTTTCGACTAGTCTCAACATTTTCAATTTTCTCCATGATGAATTAAGTAATAGGATCGTCCTGTCAGATGCTGCCACTACGAGTCTTTTCTTGGACGCTCGGGATAAGGTTCGCATGTACATCTATCTTTTTCTAAATATAACTAAAATATTCTTGTAATTTTCCTGCATGCTCGAGAGGATGGATGTATGCTTTAAAATAAATGGAAGTCACATTATAGACGCTCAATTTTTGCCCTAAAAAGACTTAGTGATGATAACATTTTTCGTGATAAAATGAGTTTGAGATATCCGATGAATTTGATTCTTGAACCGATGATCCAATTTTAAGAAATCTATCCTATCGAGCCATTTCATGTTTTTAGGATTTGCACCAAAATAGGGCCCGAAAATGCGCCTCAAGTGGGCTTGTGTGCCACTTGGGTTGATTTCATAAAAATCAGACTCGACCCATTTTTGTGGCCCAGTAGTGGCACTTGCCACCTAAGCCCTAAAAGTGGGCAACACCCCCCATTTGCCTATAAATAGAGGCATGGGAAATGGGTTTGGGGGAGGAATTTTTAGGTTGCTAACCAAACTCTTGCAATTTTAATTCTTGAAAACCCCTCAATCCAAATCTGTAGCAAGTGTTATTGATTTGTATTGAGGGAGAAACTTTTTACATAGAACTCTAGTGAGGTTTGGGAATCAATGATTCCCAAAACACAAATCAATCAAACTAAACTCGGAGCATTGATAAAAAAATTGAGTTCTTGGGTGTTTCTTCCATTCATGATCTAAATCTCAAATTTTTCCTCAAACGAAGGTAAATTGGGAATCTAATCAATTTGTCCTCTTCTTTTCCTGTTTATTTTAGTGTTAGATCAACGTGTTTCAGTCTGGTTGTGAGGGAAACCTGTGATCATTCAAAAAGGGGACTTTCTGGGCATTAGTGGTGGAAGCCACAATGCTGTATCACAGGCCATAAGCTTAGGCCTTGCACCACTTCTTCCCAGAAGGCTCCAAAATGCTTCATTTGGGTTCTGATTAGGGCAAGATCAATGCACTGCCACATGTGGTGAATCTTTATTTTAGAAACCAAACAACATAAAATCAATCACTATGGATTGATTCTAGGATCAAATCGAGTTAAGCCTTAGGTATCCTTGTTTAAAGAGCACATAAAACCCAATGTTGATCAGATTATATCCTATGTCCTTCATGAAAGTTGTAGCTTTACTTCTTAATTTTCAAATCATCCTCTTATGTCAAATTTAGACATTTTTAGCTCAATTTATGATTTTACTACCAAAACTGATTCTGTCATGCCAACCCACTCGTATATTCGAATTTATTGCTTATCTTTGGCTACTAAAATGATAATGTTATGTCTTGAGGCCTTCGTGAAATTTATTTTTAGATATCTTAAAAATTCACTGGATTTTGATTTGTTCAATTTGAGTGCATGGATAAGTAGATATTAATTAAACATTGAATCTGGATGTGCTAAATCAAGTCTATGCTATTGGTATGTGTTCTTAGCTCATTTTGATTATCTTAGAGATTAATCTGGACTATGGTCTCTTCGTGATATTTGTAGAATTTTGTTTTATCTTTCTAAGGAATTAAATTTCACTCAATTTGGATGCTTATAACTCCAGTTATCTGCTAAAAACACAGCAAATGTCAAGGTTGCTAAAATGCTGAAGATTCTTGATTTAGTACATTTGTTCTCAAAACTTTCAAAATTTATCTAATTTATAAATACACCTTAATAAAAAGAACTAAAGGAAATAATTAATTCAAATTAAGGATTTTGAATATGTGTTTTGAAAATAGGAAATTTCGCTTTGCATAAATATGCAAATTTGATAATTTTCCTAAGTTGTAAGTTAATGAGAAAATGGAAAAATTGTTTATAAATATATATTGTTTGATATGGATATGATTTTGAGAAGTCTAAAAGGAAATGAATTTTATAAGAAATGTTATGAATTAGGAGAAGAAGATGAATTTTTGGGCTCTAATATACTTAGTGTGAATGTAACGGACTAATTTTCGGTACTATCAATAGTAATTTACCGGTCTGTGAATAGTACCACTGATCTGAGACTTAATATTATTTCGGTCTGAAAAAATTTCTACATGTGTCTATTGTCTTATTAAATGTTTTTGGAGCATGTTTGCATGATTTAGATGGGTAGAGAATATTTCATGAATATTTTCGGAGAGTTGCGGCAACTTATGAATATTATTTTCTAGCGAACTTTGGCAACTTGTGAATATTAATTTTTAGTGTGGTATATTGAGGAAATAGATGAGGAAATATTTTTGTGGAGTTAATTTAATTAATTAGTGGAGTTAAGTAATATTTGGAAGTGAATTACTTGAGGAATATTTAGAGCCATTGGATGAGATTACCTAAAGACTCAATCTTAGCCATTGATTTAGCACAAAATGGAGAAGTAAAATTTGACTTTGATACTTAATGGATTATCACCATTTCATCTACACCTTCTCTCTTTTCTCTTCTCTCTTCTCCATCACCCACGCCATTTCTACCTTCTTCTTCCTCCATTTCTTTCATTTTTACTCCACAAATCAACACAAAACTACCTAATTAAATTGAAGAAAAACAATTAATCTCTAAGGACTAAGTAATTAAAGTTGAAATTGGGGATTAAAAGCTTGAAGAATTCAAGTTGCCATTGAAAGAGGTAGGTTGTGAAATTTGAATTTTACGATTTAATGGGTAGAATTCAAGGATTAGGCATGCAATAGATGCATTAAATCATGCTCCATTCCTTTCCTTTGTTAATTTTGATGTTAATGTGAATCTCTTCCTACTTTGAAGATATTGGTGAACCTTCCTCAAAGGAGAAGGAGAAGGCCAAAGAGTAGAGGTTCTAAGCTTGTTAAATCTTCTTTTTATGGTTAGTGCACTAATACCTTCTCTCCCTTTTCAATTTCTCAAGCTTTCCATTTCTAGGTTTTTGATGAATTTTGATGTTAGAGGTGTACTTAGGTGGGACTTTAAGTCATTTTTTGCCACTTTATGATTTGTTTCCATTTCTAACTTCTTCATGAAAGTTGTATCTCTATTTCTTATCTTTCCAAAACATCCTCTTATGTTCAATTCCAATACTTGTAGCTCAACTTATGATTTAAATACCAAAAATGGTTCTGTTATGATGTCTCACTTGTATATCCGAATTGATTGTCCATTTTGGCCACTAAAATGGCAAGATAATGTCTTATGTCCTTCATAAAAGTTGTAGTTATACTTCTTATCTTTCTAAATCATCCTCATTTGTTCAATTTGAATACCTAGAGAAAAACTTATGGTCCTTATACCAAAACTGGTTGTGTTGAATCGTGTTTGGATTGTTGGTCTGTGTTCTTGAGTTTCTTACACCCTCTTAGAAAAATGATCTGGACTATGGTCCCTTCATTAAATTTGTAGCATATTGTCTTACCTTTCTAACGAATTAATTTTCACTCAATTTGAAGTCCTACAACTTTAGTTATATCCTGAGAACACAACAAAGGTCATGTTTATGAAAATGCTAGAAATTTCTTGATTTAAGTACTTGTATAATTTATTAAGTATATTCATTTTAAATATGTCCATTTGAATTTATTGAGCATGAGAAAACGAGAAGGTGTTGGATTTTATAACGTGTAAGTAGAGGTATTTTGAAATAAAATGTGTTAATTATGAAAAGATTTTGAATAAGAAATGGTGGACGAGAAATGAGAATTTTTTGTGAAAGAGTGGAATTGTTTTGGCTCTACTATACTTGATTGATATGTGATATGATGAGATGTTTTTTGATATGTGAGCATGCTTGGGTTATCAGCCATTATAAATAAGCGGATGCACTTATTATTGAGGTAGTGCTTGCACATTTGCATAGGCCACGCGTGGTACTTTCATAGGCTACGAGTGTGATATTGATGGGTGGTGCTTCTATAGGCCACGATTGTGTGATTGGTGGGTGGTGCTACCACAGGCCACGATCAAATTTGCTTATATTCTTTCGGTGTTAGTACGAGCCTTAATAAAAATAAAAATGGAATTTTATCTCATTAAAAGAAATAAAAAACAAAATGATATTTATGATATTTTCTAAATTATATCGAGTTTAGTAAAAATTTACAAGATGTGGATTTCTTTATCTTTTTCCAAATATTTGGATTTAATTAGCACATTTTCGGTGCTTGATATATTTTATGATTTGAGTATATTGTTTTCAAAGGTGTTGTTTTTTATTGCTTAGTTACCTTAAATTATAATTATTTAGCACCATTGAGTCTTCTACTCAGCACGTTGATTTTTATCACGCTTAGGTTGTGAACGGTGGATGCTCCCTGAAGATTGGAGGTGAAACATCAGAGAGTAGTTTTTATTTTTGAGTAGGATATATATAGAGATGTGGACTATTGCATGTGTAGACTTATTATAAATAATGATGGATTTGTGAATATTGAGATTATATTTAATGAAATCGGCGGTCGATTAAATATTAATTCTCGATTTTATGTGTGGTGAATGATTAAGGATGTATATATTCTTGAAATGAATGGATTATGATATTGATGAGAGAACTTAAGTAAATTAGATGCATATTTAGAAGTGTTTGTGCCATTTTGTTTTGAATTGGAGTTTTAGGTATGGAGGAATTATATTGGAAGTGTGCATATTTTCTTTGTGCGGCAAGTGAATTTTTTAAGGGAAGTTCTTGCGAAATTTTATTTTTTGTAAGATTCCCCCTAAAAACTATATTTTATATTTTAATTACTTGCCTCACTAAGGAAACATAACTACTTCTAATATGTGATTTGGAGATAATTAGCAGAATAGGGCAGTGTTTCGGCATCGAATGTGGCATCCGTCATCTGGTTCTCCGGGATTGGACGGTGGGTGCTACATTTAGTGGTATCAGAGCATAGGTTTAGCCGATTCTAGGATATATAATTGGGTGTGAGAGTTTATCTGGTTTGGAGTAATATTATAAGTGATTTAAGCTAAATACATGCCATATTAGTGCATTTTGGGAATTTCTCTCTGATGCGAAACTGTTGGTCTTTATAGATTATCAGATATGTCTTAGCATCCGTCTGATGAGGAGGTGGACAGTTATGCCCCTCCTGAGGGTGCTATGTTCAAGGGTGGTGTACCAACTGGTGATGTTTAGGGTTCTGATGCAGAGCGCGCCTCAGCTGCAGGGCGGGCTGCTGCGGGTCCGAATCAAGGTGATCTTGTTCAACAGTTAGTAGCTGCGTTGAGACAGGCTGCTGGAGCAGTTCCCCAGGCTCCAACTGCATCGACCCCGATAGAGAGATTGAGGAAGTACCGTGTTGAGGATTTCATGGGTAGGAAGGATGATGATCCTTCTGCAACAAAGTTTTGGCTCTAAGCTATGGAGAGAGTTCTAGACCAGATGCAGTGCACTCCTCGAGGCAGACCATTATGTGCTGTTTCCTTAATGAAGGAGGAGGCTTATTTATGGTGGGAGTCTATGGTTAAGGTAGATAGAGCTGAGGATGTTACTTGGGACTTCTTTCTCTTTGAGTTTCGGGAGAAGTATGTGGGAGAGCTGTACACCAATCAGAGGATAGCAGAGTTTCTAGAGCTTAGACAGGGTCAAATGACTGTCTCAGAGTATGAGCAAGAGTTTCAGCGGTTGAGGAGGTACGCCGCTAAGTTGATCCCTACTAATTCAAATAAGTGTAAGAGGTTTAGGAAGGGATTACTGGATGAGTACAGGATGCATTTGACATCCCAGCCCCACACTGCACTAGCTTCATTGGTTAAGGCTGCTACAGAGCTTGAGGTTATCCGAGATGAGAGACAGTCTAGAGTGCGGAGGACCCAGCCGGGTAGTCAGCATAAGGGGTTCCACAGTACTACGTCTGGACAGACTTCTAGGACTCAGTCTGGTAGTAAGAGATTCAGAGGTGGACCATAGATGGGGGTCAGACTGGGTCAGTGGGTTGGCCGGGGGACATTTATGAGATTAGCTCCTCAGGCTACAACTGTAGCTAGTGGTGGAGGTACTGCATGGCCAAGTTTACCGGTTTGCATTTAGTGTGGTAGGAGACATGGTAGGGTATGTTAGGAAGTTTCGAGAGCTTGCTTTAGATGTGGATCTATTGAGCATATGGTTAGAGATTGTCCTTTGGTAGCCACTGGTTCTGTTCAGCAGGTTGGGAGGCCAACTCCCTATGTTCAGAGGGGCAGAGGTAGAGGCCGTGGTGAGGCTTATGGTACTGGAAGTTAGAGGCCAGTATCTGAGATAGTGGATAAGCCAGAGGTTAAGGCACTAGTGAAGGCCTATGCCATCAGGACCAGGGAGCAGCAAGATGCTTCGGATGTCATTGCAGGTACCTTTTCCATCTTCAATACTTATGTACTTGCTTTGGTTGATCCGGGCTCCACGCGTTCATATATATGCATACATCTGGGTAGATTGGGTAGTATGCATGCTGACACCCTAGAGCACGGTGTTGAGGTTACTAGTCCATTGGGGCAAAGTATAGTAGTTGACCGGGTGTATAGAAATTGCCCTTTAGTTATTCATGGGCATGTATTTTCGAGTGATTTGATAGAGTTACCTTTCCGGAAATACAATGTGATATTGGGTATGGATTGGTTGTCTAGACATGGAGTGATTGTGGATTATAGACATAAGAGGATCACACTTTAGACCTTATCTGGAGAGGAGATTGTTGTTATGGGTGAGAGGAAGGATTTCCTCTCTAATGTTACCAGTACTGCTAGGAGGATGATACAGCATGGCTGTGAGGCATTCCTAGCCAGTGTACTTGAGCTGGAGCAGAGGTCTCCTGGTGTCCATAAGATTCAGACGATGTGTGATTTCCCGGATGTGTTTTCGGAGGATTTTCTTGGCTTACCTCCTATAAGAGAGGAAGTTTAGTATCGAGGTTATGCGGGGTACCACACTGATATCTATTGCCCCATATCAGATGGCTCCTACTGAGTTGAGGGAGCTGAAGATCCAGCTGCAGGAGTTATTGGATAAGGGTTTTATTCAACCTAGTGTTTCTCCTTAGGGCGCTCTGATTTTGTTTGTGAAGAAGAAGGATGGTACCTTGAGGTTGTCTATGGACTACAAGCAGCTGAATAAGGTGACAGTGAAGAATTGTTATCCATTGCCTCAGATAGATGATTTATTTGACCAGTTGAGAGGAGCCACTGTGATTTCAAAGATTGATATGAGATTTGGGTATCATCAGTTGAGAGTCAGAGAGGCAGATGTGCCTAAGACTGCTTTTAGGACTCGTTATGGCCACTATGAGATTTTAGTGATGCCATTTGGGTTGACTAATGCTCCAGCAGTGTTTATGGTTCTGATGAATCGGATTTTCCATCCTTACCTGGATCAGTTCGTAGTAGTGTTTATTGATGATATTTTGGTGTACTCTACGACTAGAAAGGATCATGATCACCATCTATGCACTATTCTGCAGACTTTGAGAGACTGGTAGGTGTATGGTAAGCTCAGTAAGTGTGAGTTTTGGTTGACGGAGATTGCCTTCCTTGGGCATATTGTTTCTGTAGAGGGTATTCGGGTGGATCCGAAGAAGATTAAGGCAGTGCTCGATTTGGAAGCCACCTAAGAACGTCACAAAGATCCATAGTTTCTTAGGTTTGGCTGGGTATTACAGGAGATTTGTTAAGGGGTTTTCTCTCATTGCCGCCCCTTTGACTAGACTCCTTTGTAAGGATGTTCGATTTTAGTGGACTGACAAGTGCCAGAGCAGTTTTGAGAGGCTTAAGGCGATGGTCATTGAGGCTCCAGTGTTGACACAACCAACCCCTGGCAGACCATATGATGTGTATAGTGATGCTTCGCATAACGGTCTGGGTTGTGTGCTTCTGCAGGAAGGTAAGGTAGTTGCTTATGCTTCTCGACCACTTAAGCCACATGAGCAGAACTACCCTACCCATGATTTGGAGTTAGCAGCCATTGTATTTGCTCTGAAGATTTGAAGACATTATATGTATGGTGAGAGATGTCATTTGTGCATGGATCATAAGAGCCTTAAGTATCTGCTTATGCAAAGATAGCTTAACTTGAGGCAGCTTAGATGGTTAGAGCTACTTAAGGACTATGACTTCACCATTGATTACCATCCGGGTAGAGCGAATGTGGTCGTGGACGCACTTAGTAGGAAGTCTTTGGTTGCTCTTCGTGCTATGAATGTTCAGTTATCAGTGGCTAGGGATGGCGCTCTTGTAGCAGAGCTTATGGTGAGACTTAGCATACTATAGCAGAACATAGATGCACAACTGGGTGATAGGATCATTGACGAGTGGAAAGACTTAGTCAGAGAGGGTGGGAAGAAGGGGTTTCAGATTAGAGACGATTACTTGTACTTTGGAGATCGAATTTGTGTGCCTAGGATTCTAGAGTTGAGGAGGAATATCCTAAAGGAGGCCCATAGTAGTCCGTATTCCATGCATCCAGGTAGTAATAAGATGTACCAGGATTTGAGGATGCAGTATTGGTGGCCGGCTATGAAGAGGGACATTGCAGATTTTTTTGTTGAGATGCTTAACCTGTTAATAGGTTAAGGCAGAGCATCAGGTCCCGTCGAGTTTGCTACATCCTATCTCTATTCTGGAGTGGAAATGGAATAGGATTACCATGGATTTTGTGATTGAGTTGCCTATTACACCTAGGAAGAAAGATGCTATTTGGGTTATAGTTGATAGATTGACTAAGTCAGCACACTTTCTTCTGGTTAGGACTGATTATACGATGGAGCGGTACGCAGAGCTCTATATTGATGATATTGTGAGACTTCATGGAGTTCCTTCCTCCATTATTTTTTATAAAGATTCGAGGTTTACTTCGAGGTTTTGGAAGAAGTTACATGAGACTCTAGGTACTAGACTGCATTTTAGCATAGCCTTCCATCCGCAGACAGATGGTTTGTCAGAGCGGGTGATTCAGGTGCTTGAGGATATGTTGAGGGCTTATGTGATTGAGTTTGAGGGCAGTTGGGAGAAGTATATTCGGCTGGCTGAGTTTGCCTATAATAACAGTTACCAGTTGAGTATTCAGATGGCTCCATTTGAGGCATTTTATGATAGGAGGTGTAGGACACCGTTATGTTGGACGAAGCTTAGTGAGGGTAAGTTAGTGGGTCTAGATTTGATTCGAGATGCAGAGGATAAAGTGAGGATTATAAGGAAAAGATTGAAAGCGGCTTCAAATCGTCAGAAGTCATATGTCGATCTTAAGAGGAAAGATATTGGATATGCAGTAGGTGATAGGGTGTTCTTAAAGGTTTCTCCGTGGAAGAAGGTTCTAAGATTTGGTAATAAGAGTAAGCTTAGTCCTAGGTTCATAGGACCATACAGGATATTAGAGCGTGTGGGACTATTGGCCTATAGACTAGCTTTACCACCAGACATGGATCGGATTCATAATGTCTTTCATGTATCCATGTTACGGAGATATAGATCAGATCCTTCACACATTATTTTAGTTGAGTCTGTCACCATTGAGTCGGATTTGACATATGAGGAGGAGCCCATAAGGATACTTGCTAAAGAGGTTAAGGAATTAAGGAATAAGAGAATACCTCTAGTAAAGGTCCTATGGAGGAATCACAACACCGAAGAGGCCACGTGGGAAAGAGAGGATGATATGCAACAACAACATCCTCAGTTATTCATATCAGGTAAATTCAAGGACGAATTTATTTTAAAGGGCGGAGAACTGTAACGGACTAATTTTTCGGTACTATCAATAGTGATTTACTGGTCTGTGAATAGTACCACCGATCTGGGACTTGGTATTATTTTGGTCCGACAAAATTACTACATGTGTCTATTGTCTTATTAAATATTTTTGCAGCATGTTTGCACGATTTAGGTGGGTAGAGAATATTTCATGAATATTTTTGGAGAGTTGTTGTAACACCCGCCGCCTAATCCCGAAGAACCAGAAGACGGATGCCATAATCGGTGCCGGAGCACCGTCTTATGTTACTTATTAAAGCTATACCACAAATTAAGAGTGGTTAAATTTCCATAAGGAGGCAAGTAAGTTACATTTTGTTTTGTGTTTTGTCTTTTTTTTTTGTTATATATAGAAATAATGTTAAAGAAATTCCTACGAAAATTTCGCAAGAGTTCCACTAAAAATTTACTTGCCACACAAAGGAAATATACACACTCCCAATTTTCTCCAAACCCCCAAAACTCCAATTCAA
>CANUEP010077970.1:0-43306 GCA_947857235.1 Jatropha podagrica | reverse complement strand
TTGCACACCATGCCTTAACCATTGGGTAATTAATCTAGTAATTAGGTTAATTAAAATTGGAGTCATTTAGGGTTTTCCTAGTTTACCCTTAAATAATTAAACCAGGTGGCGACTCTCACATCACGTGCATTTCTATCCTTTTTATCAAATGCATTTCATACGCATTATGCTATGCATCCGGGGGGTAGGGGTTCACACTGGTCACCCTATTTTTGTCTAAGTTAAAGCTGATCGCCCTGTTTACTAGATGCTCTTTGCGCTCGTCGCCCTATTTTTGGATTGAACTTGGTGCTGATCGCCCTATTTTTTGGGCCCAGTGGCACTGGTTGCCCTGTTTATTAAACAGATAAGCAATGGTTGCCTTGGTTTCTAAATTAGTGTTGTTCACCCTATTTTTATCTAACTTGTCACTGGTCGCCTTGGTTTTTGAGTTTATTTCCATTGGTTACACAAATCGATCGCAATGGCACTAATCGCCCTATTTTCTAGATTGGTGGCACTGGTTACCCTGTTTGACGTTTGAATTGGCGCTGGTCGCCCTGTTTACTGGGTTGACGCTGGTCTCCCTGTCTTTTGGTTGACTTGGCACGGATCGCCCTATTTTCTAGATTGGTGCTGGTCGCCCTATTTACTGAGTCTGTTGGTACTGGTTGCCCTGTTATCTCATGTTTTGATATGAAAATCATAGTTAGTTAAACATAATAAGTATGCATGATGTATGACATGCCATTTCTGATGATCCGACTCAATTTTTGAGAGAGTGTTTATGAGAAAACTAGGCCTGATGTGCCAGTGTTTATCCTTTGGTCTTGCTTTTTTCTCTCCCTCTCTTTTCTCTTTTCCCTCTTCTTTTTTTTAATGGCCCTGTCAGCATCGTGCAACCTAAAATTAGAGCCAATGTCCGCTAGAACGGTGCCATTTTGGCACTTTGCCTGGCTAGAATGACGCTATTTTAGGGCATACCGGTGCCGGTTATTGCTTGGTTGTCGCTAGCATGTTTCTGAGGGTTAGGTTTGGAGGCTTATAAATACCTCATTTATGGCTTCAAAACATTATCGTTTTGTGCCCTAGAGCCCCATTTTCCCAAATTTCACACAGTTTGCCCAAAAATAGAGTCATTTATCAGTTATGGCATACAAAGGTGGACCAAGAGGCTAACAAAAGTGAAAAAGATTAATTCAAGCCGGTACAGTATGGCTTCTTTGGTGATGTTGAGGGGCTTGCCAATTGACCAAGCTTTTTTGGATGCATGCTTGCACCTGTAGGATCCACAAACTCGCGTGTTTCGATTTGGTACACACTTTGAGGAGATTTCTCCAACATATGAGGAGTTTGCAGCTCTATTGGGAAGTAGCTCTGAGAGGGCTTTGGTGGCTGCACCGATCGGGACTAGGTTTAGGAGCTTCATGAGGATGCTTGGTCTCCTTGTGATAGAGGCTAGGGAGTTGGAAGTAGAAGATCGGGTGGATTTATCTAGGTTGGCGGAGCGGTATATGGATCCACTCGATTTTATTTACCTGGAGCGCCAAAGATTTAGGACTCGGGCTTTGGTTTTCTATTCAGTGCGCACCGATATATTGACCGATTTAGTAGGTGGGGGGATCTGAGGGTGGCAGACCTGGTCCTTCAGATGGAGCGAGGCGCCACGATTGCTATTATGGCCTTAGCGGAGACTATTCTGAGCCTCGACTAAGCTTACAGGATAGAGGGGATTTGGTAAGCTAGTTTGATCCTACTTCTGGTAAGCATTCTCGAACTAACTTTCGTTATGTTTAGATAGGGTGCTTTCTGAGAAAAGGCTTAGGTTTTGGTTGAATACAAATGCCTATTTTAAGGTCTAAGTAGTGGGGGCAAGGTTTGGTCTTGCATGCTCTAGATAGAGACTTAAACTATTTTGGTTATATTACAGTTGAATTTGTTTAGGTAAGGGGTATTGCATGTAAATGTCTATTTCATTTTGTGTGTCATAGTGCAATGTCTAATCTTGCAGGTCTGGTTGACGGATCATCTGAGGGTAGTAGAGCCACCATGATGTCGTCCAAATGAGCCATCTCAGATCGATCCAAACGAGTCGTGGTGAGACTCGGGTCAGAAGATCAGTGGTTCCAGTGGTTGTTGGAGCTGAGGCCGGATTAGATTTTGTAGAGGTGTGACTGGTATGAGATTAGTCAATTTCTAGTTCGGTCTGCTAGGTATGGATGGCTTATCTACTAGGATCACTATGGCTATACTAGGTAGCTAGTCTAGAGGGGCTAATGTGGTTGAGGCTGGAGTTTTTGGGGGCAAGACTGCTACTTATGAGGCTTGGTGGGTTGTTGACAATGGTAGCCGAGATAGGGAGCATAGAGCGACTCTGATTCAGGAGATGGATGCTAGACTACGGGCGATGACTGGGACGACCTTAGACTTTATTAGACAATTTTGACCTTTAGGACTCTAATGACTCTAGAGAGATGCCTCCAAGGTAGTGTAGACAGTTTGCCTAATTCCTCAGTGCATGCCGAACTTATGTTGATAGGATAGAACTTTTATTTTTTGATTTTTTGACTTAGCCCATTTTTTGTGAGGGCTTTGAGATAAGATACTGAACCATGATATATAGAGGGTCCAGTTGACACACTTTTGTTTTTTTAGACACTCTAGATAGTGGACATAAGTATGATAGACACAGAAGGACAGATGATAAGGATGGATGCCTAAATGATAAGGCTTTTATGATTGTCTTTTTACATAGCTTATACTAATTTAAGACATGTAAAAAGGGAATCATTTTAACACTTTTGAGAAGGAAATTCAGTTTTATCTTTTATGAGATTGTCGCTTTTGAGCCTTAATTATTGCCTAAGTTGCCTTTTTGGGTTTTCAACTTAGCAGGCCTTTGATTTTGCCTCAGTTGCCTGCCCTTGCAGGTTTTTAGCTTAGCTCATCCTTGTTTTGATTTTTGCCTTTTTTTTTCTCGTTAGCATAGAAAATGTAGAATTTTCAAGAGAAGAAGGGCAAAAATATGTTTCTATTATTGTTATGACCACACCTATAGATTGGGCTACCTACATATCTCATACTTTAGGAACATATTTTCGGGAGTTAGGTCACCATAGTTCGGCCTTAATGGTAACATAAGGAGCAATGTTTTTTGTGCTAATGCCTGAATACATTCACACAACGTATCTTTTTAAACAATCCAAGTTACATGGATTGGTGAACTTGTTACCATCTATGTCTGACAAGATGATACCACCTCTAGAGATGATTTTCTTCAGTATGTAGGGCCCTACCCAGTTTGGCCTGAATTTACCCATGGATCTTGCACATGAGCTCTAATTTCCTTGAGTACAAGACAACCCTCTTCAAGTTTTCAATCCTGGATTCTCTTGTTGAAGTGCCTGGCTATTCCTGTTGGTAACTCTGAATCTGATTAAGAGCTTCTAACCTGTTCTCGTCGATAGCATTCAATTGGTCATGATAATTCTAGACCGATTCTGTCATGGGTAGTAGACATTCTCTCATGACCCTGGCTGATCTAATTTGAACTTCGATAGGGAGGACTAATTCCATCCTGTATACAAGTGAGTAAGGCGTCACTCTGGTTAACGTCCTAATGGTGGTTCTATATCTCCATAAGGCAAACGACAGCTGTTCATGCCAACTTCTGTGATTGTGAATCATCTTCTGGAGGATGTTCTTGATGGACTTGTTTGCTGCTTCAACCACTCCATTAGTCTAGGGCCTGTATGGTGAAGAGCGATGGTGTTGGATTTTGTACTTAGTCATCAAGTGAGAGACTTCTTTCTGGAAGTGAGACCCATTGTCTGGTATGATCTCAAAAGGGATTTCGTAACTGCATATGATGTTTTTTTGGATGAAATGAGCTACTTTTTAGGAGTTTAGAACATGGTAAGAGGCAGCTTCTACCCAATTGGTAAAGTAGTCGATTGCTACCTAGATGTAGTCATGCTAGTTAGAGGATTTAGGGGTGATTCTGCCAATCACGTCAATTTCCCAAGTTACAAAAGGCCAAGGTGTGGTGATAGGGTGAAGAGCCACTGGGGGCAATTTTTAGAGCTTGGTATAAATCTAGCATTTATGACACTTCTGAACAAATTTGGCACAGTCTAATCACATGGTCAGCCAATAATAACCTTGTTTGGTAATTTTATGGGCTAGAGCCATTCCATTCATGGGGGCGTTCTTCTCTGCCGTGTACCCACTCCATGATCTATTGAGCTTCTTCTTCGGTTACGCACTTGAGATGTGCCTGATTCCATGTCCGTTTGTATAGAATACCATCCTTGTAGAGGTAACTCTTTGATAACTCTCGAAGGGTCCTCTTGTCAGACTTAGAGGTGCCTTCATGGTATTCTTATTTTTTCAACCAAATCTGAATATCCTAGTACCAAGGTTTACCATTAGCGAGCTGGAGATTGCAATAGTAGGCTGGCTATTGATAAATCTAAATATTTAGGGGCTTGATGACCATGTCAGGGTTGGCATCAACCATGGAGGCAAGTGTTGCTAGTGCATCAACAAATTGATTATTAGTTCGGGGCAAGTAGTGGAATGACAATTCTTCGAATTGCTGGGCCAGCTGATCTAGGCATTGGAGGTATGGGATTAAACACTGTTCTTTAATCTTCCATTTCTTTAGTGCTTGAGAGACTATGAGGATGGAATCCCTATAAACCATTAAGCATTTGATCTAAATACTCAGAGTTGCTTCTAATATAGAAATATAGGCTTCACACTCCGCTTCGTTATTAGTGAGACAAATCGATTGATGTACTAGAGGTGGTAGAGGGACTGTGACATAAGGAGCATGGTTGTGATCTCCTTTCGGTAGGGATCTCATGGTCTGATCTCCTTTCTTAGCTTCTTGAAGATCGGCCCACAGGTGTCTACTAATTGTGAGACAAATCGATTGATGTACTGGAGGT
The DNA here is from genome assembly GCA_947857235.1 of Jatropha podagrica. Classification (NCBI taxonomy): domain Eukaryota; kingdom Viridiplantae; phylum Streptophyta; class Magnoliopsida; order Malpighiales; family Euphorbiaceae; genus Jatropha; species Jatropha podagrica. Next base: position 38,375 of record CANUEP010077970.1, on the reverse strand, counting down.
AGCCTACGAACCCTCTGATCTCCTTTTCTATCTTAGAAGGTTGCATCTCGGTGATGGCTTTGGATTTTGAGGGGTCGATCTCAATCCCTCTCTTGGATACCATGTAGCCTAAGAAGATACTAAATGGAGCTCCAAGGAGGCTTTTAGTGGGGTTGAGCTTCAAATTATACTGCCAGAGTCTGGAGAAGAACTGTTCGAGGGTAATTAGGTGACTTGACCCATCCATGGTGTGGACAACCATGTTAACAACATATACTTCTACATTCTCGTGCATCGAGTCATGGAAGATCGTGGTGGCCATCCTCTGATAAGTGGCACTAGCTTTTTTCATACCAAATGGCATCATTCTATAGCATAAAGCACCCCATTATGTGATGAATGAAGTTTTCGACTTATCTAGCTGATTGCCTGGTATCTGATTATACCCTGCATAGAGATCTATGATTGAAATCACATTTTACCTTGCCATTCTACCAACAAGCAGGCTGATATATGGTAGAGGGAAGTCATCCTTCGGACTGGCCTTATTCAGATCTCGATAGTCAATGCAAATTCTGATCTTGCCATCTTCCTTGGGAACTGGTATTATGTTAGCCAACCACGTCAGATAATCAATTGCCTCGATGAAGTTGTTCTCCAATAGCTTGGCTGTTTCCTCTTTGATTATGAGAGAGATTTTCATTTTCTGGCTCCGAAGTTTCTGTATCACTGGCTTGATGTGATCATATGGATCTTATGAATGGCAATGTCAGGATCTATGCTGGTCATATCACTAGCTGTCCATGCAAAGCAATCTGAGTACTACTTGATGAGTTCTGTTACTTCCTATTTACAATCATTTTCATGCACAATAAATGGATGCTTTAGTGCATTTTCTGTGCCAATGTTTATTTGTTCTTTTCTTATTTTTATTTCTTTTTCTTTTTCATTTTTTGTTTTGCCAGCAATCTCATTCAAGGTGGAGAAATGGCAACAAAAAACTAGAACTTCTAATTATTGATAAAGGTGCCATGATCAACATTTACATTGAATTCTATAAAAAGATCTCCTATTTTGGACAAGGGGGACAAAGAAGACTTAGAGGTCTCGGAAGACTTTAAACGAGATACTGAACTGGACTCTGACTCAAGCTCTATTTGTGACTCAGGTTTTGGTTTAGGTAAAAGGAAGGTGGATTGCTCTACGTGCTCCTCTAGGTACCAATTTTGCAAAGGTGCTTGGATGGGCTATATGAGGTTCGTGGGGTCTGGTTCCACTTGATCATAAATCATGTAGAGGTTAAAGAGGGAAGTCTCCATATTATCCTCTCAATCAGTCTGGAGCTTGAAGAGAGGCTCCCGGTCTTCTACTGGGAGCTTGATATCAAAGAGAAGTTCAAAACTAGGGATTAATTTCTTGGTTAAAGGACAATACCATGGTTCTTGAAAGAAATAGTAGGGTTCTGATTCCCCTCCTTTGATAAAGCAACCATTGAGGGTTTTTGATGAATGGGCACATCAGAATGTCCATTGTTTCACCTCTCATTTTTGCCTTCTGCTTAGCATCTTTTGTCTCCTCTCGATCTTCATCTGTCGGCTTGAATCCAAGACCAAAAGGTGGTTTAGCAGTCAGATATTCAGTAAAAAAGGCCACACCCTACTGGTTGCGTCCTAGTCCCATTTCTAGAAAGTAGCACACGGTTCTTAACATGTTAGCTACCATGGGGTTACTGTGAGGATCAAAGTCCATTGGGAGGATTTCTTTACCCAGTTCTACCTTGATAAACTAGATTGAATCGAAGAAAACCCTGATAATGAGTAGATTGTTGGTTCAGGTTGAATCTCCAATAATGACACTAAAGAGGAAATTTCTGATTTTCCTGCCAAGTCCCCTTTGATTCTTACCACCGCATTTCCATGGGGGAATTTCAATTTCTAATGTAGAGAAGAGACTACTGCCTTAGCCTTATAAAACCACAGTCTTCTTAAAAGGAGGTTGAAGCAAGCTGGGATGTCTACTGCTTGGAAGGGGATAGTCACAACTGCAGGCCTGATTGTGACCTCTAGCTCGGCCACACCCAATACTTCTCGTCTGATGTTTTCATATGCCCTCACTATCTGATTGGAAGACATAAAGTCTTCAGTAGTTAGACCCAGACAACTGGCTATCTTAAGAGGACAGACATTTAGTGCTGACCCATTGTCTACCGGAACCATAGGCACTCTCTTACCCCTGGCTTGGACTGTTACATAAAGAGCATGGTTGTGATCTCCTTTCGGTAGGGATCTCATGGTCTGAAAAGTAGAGAGCCAATGCTAGAGGGTTTCTTGTGATGGAAGCCACTAATGCTTCTGGAGTGATATCAGTAGTTGTCTGACATTGATTCATGGCTTTGACCAAAGCTTGGCGATGCAAAAAGGAAGATTGAATCAATCCCCATATAGAAATGTTGGCTTTGATTTTCTTCAGTTGTTCCAAAATGAAATTCTTAGGCTTTGATGGATACAAGTTGTAAGTTAAGTAATTTTGAAATAATAAGTACTAAGTTATGAAATGTTTTGCTAAGGAATCTTGCATATGAAATATGATTATTTGTAAAGGAATGGATTTTTTTTTTAGCTCAAGTATGCATGGTTGAAATATGGTAAGATAAGATTTATTCCGATTATAAGCATGCTTGGCTTTGATGCCTCTCTGTTATATTATGTGCTATGATCATATGCTAGGCTCTGGATGCATTTCTGAATAAGCAGACATGCTTATTATTTGGTGGTGCTTTCACAGGCCAATTTTTCCGGTGGCGCTTTCACAGGCCAAATCTGTATCTATGTAATCGAATCTAATTGTATTTCTCTCAGTATACGTATGAGTCCTCAACAAAGAATAAGTTCTATTATGCTATAAAGAAAAATAGAAACATATTTGTATTTATAGAATTTTTCTTATATTCGTCAAACTATGAATTTATTCTTAAGAATGAACTTATTTATGATTTTTGGAATATTTTGACTTGATTTGTGTACCTTCGGTATTGTTTTATTTGATTTAAGTATTTCAAGTTATATTTTAAGTTTGTTGCTTAAACAACCTCTACTATTTTATTAATAAATTATTTAGCACCATTGAGTGATATACTCAGTGCGTTGATTTTTGTCTCGCGCAGGATTAGAGCAGTGGGTGTTACCATAAGACCAAAGGCATAGCATCAGAGAAGGAACTCCATTTTGGTTAGGATATGTACTAAGTTGTATTATGGCATGTATAGAAACATTACAAGAAGTTGTATATATTAAGTTTCTAAATTAATGAAATTTGTGATTATTAAAAAGTGTTATCTTTATGTGAATTTAAAGTGTATGGTTATTAGTAATTAATTCTTTGAATGGATGGTATTATAATATGATAAAACCTAAGATGGCTTGATATGAAAATTTAGAAGTGCTGTGTAATTTATTATATTGATTTGGACTATTAGGGTTTTGAGGACGACGTGGGTTTCGTGCGCGTCTCATGGTTTTCTCAAGAGTCACTCAAGTGAATTAAATTAAATGGGCTTGGTTCATTTTAATTTTACAAAAATTATTTTTTCAATCTCATTTTAATCCTTAGAGAAATGTTCCCTTACTTTGGTAAGGTTTTGAAAATATTTAGAGTCGCCACCCTATTTTACTAAATTAGGAAAAAATTCTCGAATTAATTAATTCATTAGAACTAATTAATCCGATTTTAACCAGAGTGGATTCGAGAGTTGGATTCGGAGATGGGAAGGTGTTAAGCACCCATTCGGCCTGGTATAGAATTGGCCTCCTAGTTGTCCAAATATTTGTTATTTATTAATTGTGATATTAATTTAATTTGCGATGTAAATTTATTTTATGCAATTTTGAAAACAATGTCATTCAAACATATTATTATCATTCACAACATTCATCAAGTATGAAAATCAAACATCCACAAGAATGGGGGAGGAGAAAAGATTACAAACCTTCCTATTAAAATACAATCTACCCATTTATCCCATTACATATTCTCATATCCTATTTAATAAATACAAGCAAAATAAAAATAAAATTATTACAATCCATTTGAATAAATTACATCAAACTCAGAAATTACAACAAATGAATTCAACAAATTAGAACACATTCAGACATTCAAACAATATGATAAGTGCAAGAATTAATAAAAAATCATCAAAACACACATATTGGTCTAATAATAAAATAAATTACTCAAATTAAACAATAAATAATAAAATGGCAGAATTAAAATTGATGTTAGAAATGTTAGTGATGTTAGTAGATTAAATAAACAACATAAAAATTGAACAGTAATTAAATGTGCATAAATAAATGCTACAAAATAAAATATGATGATTTTAATGTTATTTCAAGTTCATAATCACAATGTTCATCTTGTTAGATGAACAAAATTCACAAATCCTAGTAAGAAATATTCATTAGAATCATTAATGTACTCATCCGAATCAAACGCGGATTTTCAACCCTTAGGCCTTAACTCATTTTTTATCTCAGAATCTAGGCGCGATTTGAAGTTTTTTAATTATTTGGCTTCTGAGTTAATGTTCTCACACTACTGGAAGTGACTTTCATCCCATACTAAGGTTATCAGAGCTTAAAAATGTCAGAACACCTAAAAAGTCAGAAAACCAGAAATTCATGGCTTTCTAGGCTCAAATGGCGCGAGCCAGATGCAACTAGCGTGAGCCACTTGCAGCACGCTAGATGCAAATGCCCTGCGCCAGTGCGTCATCCTTGTGCTAGTTCACCCTAGAAATCTGCATAAATGGGTTTTTATGAGTTCCTCTCTCAAATAACCCAATTTTAATCAATTGTTAGCTTTTGACCCATGATTTCTCACCATTGGCAGTGATTTTCACCCCATTCCAAGGTAATAAGAGCTTCCTAGACTTCAGAAGGTCAAAAATAGGCCAAAAACTAAAATTTGGGGGTTTCTGGGGGCAAGAGGCATGAGACAATTGCATTTGATGCAATTGCCCTATGTCAGTACGTTGTCCCTGCACTAGTTAAGCCCAAAAGCTATAGATTTCAGCAAATTGGAGCTTTTGTGTGTTTCTCTCACAAATAGCTCAGTTTTTAGGATATTTAAAGTGAAATGAATTGAAATGAACTAAAAGTACAGAGGAGATGGGTTTTAGACTCTCAGTACTGTGCGTTGAAGGAGAATCAATGGATTTGCTTGAAGTTTGATGAAGAATACCTCAAGAACCCTTGATCTTTGAAGATGATCCGAGCCTTTGTTGTTGTTTTTATGTTTCTCGAAGTGTTTCTCACCCTAGAACTTACTAACTATGTGTTGATAACACTTTCCCCTCTCAAAAACTAAGAAAAACCCAAAGATTTTACTAAAGAACTTGAGTTTAGATTGTGTTTTGATTTTGATTTTGATTTTTGATTGTGTTTTTTTGTGTTTTTCTCTCAATTGTGTTTTGCTCTAGCAACCAAATGGCCAACCCCCAAACCCTAGAGTTAGAGATGAATTTATAGGCAAATGGGTGTTCTGGCACTATTCACTACCCATGTGGCACATGGGCCCCACAAACGACTCGATTTTTGATTTTTCACAGAATCATTTCAAATGGTACATGTATCAATATAAGTCGTAAAAATTTATCACGTGTGCACCCGGGACTCGTTTTTGGACCCTATTTCGGCACGAACCCGGAAGATGTGAAAACGATACAATAGATTTGATTTCTTATCTTAGGATGATTAGTTCAAGAATCGAATCAATCAGATGTTCTGAACTCATTCTAGCACGAGAAATGTCATCACCCCTGATAGGTCGCTTAAGGACCACTAATGGGCCCCATCACCAAACCGACCTGATTTTTATGCAATTGGTTCGGGTGATGTATAGAGTGCCATAGGACATCGAGGCGCATCCCGGGTGAACCCGAGATACGCTTTCCCATTTTGCCAAAAATATGAAAAAGGTGTTAGGGGTTGCACTTTCTAGACTCGAATCATTCCTTCGAGATCAAGTTGCTTCCACCTCTTCTTAGTAGTAAAGGCTATCATCATCGAGTTTATATTTTTGGGCAAAAATTAAGCGTCTATAGTTTGCCCCCATTTTGATAATATTTTTCTTTTCTAGCAAGATTTTATCAAAATGTAAAGTAGACGCGTAAGTAGCGAAGTACTTACCTGGTTTGCATCCTCTAGAAGGCTTGATTTGACACACTAACTTTGCTTGGGTTTTGGAGTAATTTCACTTTGGGTGTTGATTTGGTGCGCCGCAATTGGACAGCTTGAACTGAGCTACTCCAGTCTTGGAAGGGTGTCACTTTGGACAGCTTGAACGTTATTGATTTGAAACTCAAAACTAGATGATTTGTGTCAAATGAAAGCCCGAATAAGATACGGTGTGCCAAACGATGGCGTAAATTCTAGAATGCTCTCTGTAGGGAGGTTGTCCTTTTTGGACGGTGCCTCAACTAGCGGACTTGGTTTGAAAATCCTCGATTTTTGAGGTGCCTCAATTAGAGGACTTGATGCGAGAATCCTCTATTTTTGAGGTGCCTCATCTAGAGGACTTAATTTGAAAATCCTCTATGCGCAAGGCGTGCCAGTTAGACGACTTCATTGATTTAATTTGACTAGCTCGAGAGGACTCACGGTGCATCTCTTCAAGACAGCTTAATTGATTTATTTGACTAGCCCAGGGGGACTCATGGTGCATCTCTTTGAGACGACTTGATTGATTTCTTTAACCAGCCCAGGGGCACTTACGGTGCATCTCTTTGAGACGAATTGATTGGTTTAATTGACCAGCCTAAGGGGACTCACGGTGTGCCTCTTTGAGACTGCTGAAATGACCAGCCTCAAGGGACTTCTAGTGCACCTCTTTGAGACTGTTGAAATGACCAGGCTCAAGGGACTTACGGTGCACCTCTTTGAGACTGCTGAAATGACCAGCCTCAGGGGACTTACGGTTTGCCTCTTTGCGACTGCTGGAATGACCGACCTTAGGGGACTTATAGTGAGACTGCTGGAATGACCGACCTTAGGGGACTTACAGTGCACCTCTTTGAGACTGTTGAAATGATCGGCCTCAGGAGACTTATGATGTGCCTCTTTGAGACTGCTGGAATGACCAGCCTCAGGGGACTTACGGTGAGCCTCTTTTTTCCGGTCCTTGCTCGACTTTATTTTGATTTATATCATGGGCTTTGCCCCAGTTTATTCTTTAACTGTTGCCCATTTTGGAGCTTGCTCTGAATGACTTTTGGCTGTGGGCTTTGCCCCAGTTTATTTTTCCATCTTTTGTTGTTGTGGGCTTGCCCTAGTCTGCTTTGAATTATCTTTTGTTGGTGGGCTTTTCCCCAATTTATTCTTCAATTGTTACACTAAATCGGAGCTTGCTCTGGCTTGCTCTGGATGGCTCTTCATCATGGGCTTTGCCCCAGTTTAGTTCTGCATTTTCATTTGTGGGCTTTGCCCCAATTTGCTCTTCAATTATTGATCATTTTGGGGCTTGCTATGAATGGCTTTTCATCCCGAGGTTTGCCCCAGTTTATTATTTTTTTTATTATTGCGGGCTTTGATCTCACTTTGTCCTTTGAGACTGATGGTAGGGTGATGTATGCTTGTCGTCTTCCCTGTATTCATGTAAAGGAGTGTGATAGTTGAGCCATTTGTAGACGGCAACGCGACTCCAACTAGGCGCATTGATGTTTTCGATCGAGCATGCAGTTGTAAGTATAAACAACATAATAATATGCAATGTATGCATGAAATGCATTTATCTATGCTTATGCATGTGTGCAAAGAATTGACGTAAGGCCTTCCATTGTTCACAGTGCAGGGCATCATGAGGCAGATGCACTGGTCAAGGCATCAGGTGTTGACATATGATAATTGAAGAGGTTGAGGAAACCAGCAACAAGGACTCAAGAGAGTCTGACAGTAAAAGGACATGGAGTCTGAAATTCTTTATGTTGGTTACTACAATCTTCCCTTTCTGCTTTCGTACTATAAGCCCAGTGTGGGGAATATCCTTGTAAAGAGATCGTGGTCTTTTTATATCATGATTGGAATGATTATATTAACATCTTTATAGCAAATTATTGCATTATTTGAAGAATATCATGAGTGAATCGGCGGCCCACTAAAGTTGAAGTGATAGCCAACCATCATATTGTCTTCTCATTCTTGTGCTATAAAAACCCACGGCATATTCATTGTGCTTCACAACCCTTCTTCCTCAGAAAAATTCCAAACTCCTCATTCTTTCATTTTCCATGGATCAATCCTTAGCGCTTGCATTCGAAGCCTTTTTTTGAAGTTTTAACAGTGAAGATTGGGAGCTGCTATCCCCTTTTGAGCTTAAGGGCCTGAGTTATTATCGAAACATTCGGATCCAACCCGGATTGATGCAATGGCTGATCAACCACTTTGATTCCTCTGACAATCTGTTTCACCATAATGACTTTGAGATCTGTCCATTGATCGAAGAATTCAGCATTATGTTGGGTACACGGCCAAAAATTAGAGTGATCTTGGCTTTGCCCCAATTGAATATGGACCCTGCTTCATGAGTCTTGGCTGTTCTTGGCCTCTCTGTTTATGAACTTCATGCATATGAGCTTGGAGTTGATGTTGTGCCCCTACAACCCCTTGTTGACCGTGCGATGACCATGGATCGTGCTAGCCCATTCTGGCATTCACTTGTATGTTTTTGCATTCTCAGTCAATACTTGTTACTCAATGGTGTTGATGGATATGACAGCCTTAGGTTGGTGCCTATAGATGGGTAGGCATTGTACGCTGTTTCCTCTTATCCTTGCTGAAACACTTACCTGGCTAGGGAAACGTGTTCGAGATCCCACTTTGGTGATTGGTTTAATGGGAAGCCCACTTCTGCTGCAAGTAGATACATTTTTCTTTTATTTTCATTTTTTATTTTGCACTCTAACTTTTGCTTAAGTCGCCCTTGTAGGTTTTTGACTTAATGAGCTTTTTCTTTTAACTCACTAACTTTTGCTTAAGCCGCCCTTACGGGCTTTCAACTTAACGAGCTTTTTCTTTAGATGTTCTAATTTTTACCTAAGTCACCCTTGTGGATTTTCGACTTAATGAGCTTTTTCTTTTCTTTTCTTCTCTTTTTTTTTGTGCATCTGTAGTTGTGTGCTTTTGAGAAATTACAGGTGATGACTCCACCACCGGATCATTTAATACCCCGTTATGGATCACGAGTTCATGTTCGTCGTCAACGTCACCTAACTGGAGTGACCCTTGAAGATTGGACTGTTATTTTCTAAGATCTCACTACTGAGGGAATTAGATGGACCTGTCCATGGTGGCATCTAGAACATGTCACCATCTCCTCTTATATCCCTTGTTTTCCCTTGTGTGGCCTAACCATGGCTGTGGCTTGTTATCCCATCTGGATAGCATGACAGTACGGTCATCGCCAAACTGTCCCCGATTATAGGCAGTTTGAAGGTGGCCTTATCACCAAAAGATTTCTGTCTCACTTTATTTCCACTTGGCCCAGTCACACGATCGTGTCCGTCCCTAATATGCCTGATATCACTTCTTCTTACTTGTACCGTTCTTGGCTGCAAGCTTATTCTGGAGTGAGTGCAAACTCAGGGTTGGCTGATTTGCTAACATCTATGTTTCTGCTAGAATTTGGCATGTAAAATGCCCCTGTTCTGTTTCTGATGAAATATACTAGACAAGTGCAGATATATGAATGGATGCACTTATGAATGAATTGTTCTATTACTTGCGATGCTTGATGTATTCCTACTATTTCATTTCACCAAAGTAAATTGACCACATTTGCATATTAACATGAACTCAACATGACATGCTTTAATGTTAATAAGAACACAAAAGGTGAATTTATTAATGGGCTTGGCCGTAACGTTTTGAGTTGCACATAGAATTTCTTCGGCCTATCGACATTGACCAATTTGGAGGGCTCATCACCTTCCTTATCAGATAACTTCATTGTGTCCCTTGAAAACATCTTGATAATGAAGAATGGGTCCTCCCAATCTAGATTTGAATTTTCCCCTTGGACTGTGAGTGTTTAGCCTCATCTGTTGCAGAATCAAATTCCCCAACGTCGGTAGCTTCATTCTGATCCTCTTGTAGAAATGTCTGGCAATCTTTCTCTCAGAAAGCTGGTGCATGATTCCAGAATTAGGTCTTCCTTTGCTCGTTCACATTCTAGGATTCTGGATTCTATCACTAGGCGCAAGGATTGCATTTCCATTTCAGCAGGTGATGCGGTTTCCAACCCATATCAGAAAGTAAGGGATTGCTCCATCCACAGATTTGGTTGTGGTTTGATACCTCATGTAGCAGTTTAGCAACTCAAAAAGAAGGGTTGTTGGTAGCTTTTATCAAAAAAATTTCTTTCTTTTCTTTCTTCTCTTTTTTATTTTCCTTTTTTCTTTTCCCTTCTCCTTTTATTTTCTTCTTTTCTTTTTTTTTTTTTTGGAATTTCTTTCGCTGCCCCCTTTTTTTTAACAACAACATTTTCTTTTGATGGAGGCTAGACTGTGTTATTTTTTGTCATATGATGAGGGATCTCAAACCTGCGAAGCGAACTTGATCGCCCACTCGGCATTAAAAAACAACCTGTCGTAACCATTTTTCATGGGAGAAAAATTATCTCTCTTTATTAACCGCTAAAAGGACCTTGACGCAGAGTTTTCTTTACTTGTGAGAACCTTCAAACCTCTGTGCAAATCAATTCCAAAATACTGTCAGCTTCCTTCATCGATACACCTCTCGCCAATACATCGTTTGATATTCTCTCATGCAGTAGTTTGTTCAAGGCTGTGAACTATATTGTCAAGCATTGTAAGGATCGTTTGCCATCTCTAATAGCTGATTGAAGATGTATTATTTTGGTCATTCACTACTGGATGTTAAAGAACCGTCGTTGATCATCTGCCAGTGATTCTTGGTTGGAGTCTTGCAATCTGCATACATAACTACCTTGCCCATTTTTCTTGAGGACTCGAAATGAGGTTGGGTAGTTGATCAGAATAAAGAACAGCCTTTTGAAATCCAGCAGTAATCTATTTGTCACTTCCTCTAGCATGTTTCCTTCTCAATCCTTTTCTGTCTCATTAGCTTACCCCAATATACCAAGGCATTGCACATTGAGCTATGAACCTATCTGGTCCGGTAGAACTCCATGCGAAAGCTTTTACTTTGTGAGTAGACTTTGAAATTTCATGCTTAACTCTGGCATTAGGCTGGGCCCAATTAACAAATTCCAAGGATATCTTTGTGTTTATATTAAAATCAAGCATGCATGATGAGTTAATGCCATATACGCGCATGTGTTTATCTACTTGATAAATGCATGTATTGAGAGAAACGTCAAACAAGCAAGCACAGTCAAAATTCATTACATTACAGAATGTTTAACAATTCATTATATGCAAATTCAATAACAGAAACACATGTCGGCAGGGTCTTTAGCTTCCTCAAAGCTTTCTTCATATGCAGGTCCTTACTGCTCAATAGGGTCATCTTTTTCCTTGTTGTATCTTCATTCTTTTTATCGTCCTCCTCTTTCTGCACCTTAGTAGCTTGTCCCTTTTCTTGTGCCTCTTTTTGCCTTCTTCTTCCACCTCAAACTCAGCCAGTACTTTCACGAAAGTTTTTCCGGATTCAATCATATATAAATCTTCAGGAGGTGGCACGTTTTGCACACTAGGAGGTGCTTTGGTCCTCTTATTAGGATCGAAATTCATCTTGGCATTTGGAGGTTTTTCTGACTGACTAGATTCTTGGAGCATGGACTTAATGAGATTCTCAACTCGGTCCCTATACCTCTTGTCTTCTCTAATTTTGTCTTCGATAGCACTTCCCACTTCGTAGACCTGAGAGAAACTTAGTTAGTGGCATATAATACATCTTCTCATGGAATATCTCCCTTGATAAAGATTTTTATCTGCTTGTTGGTATCTGGCCTGTTCTTCATTTGAGTGACCTTCGCTCTTCACTCTCCATCTATCCATGTAATCTGTGAAGGATTCATCATGCTTCTATACAATTGCTTCAAGGTCCTTTAGATTGATGCCTATCTAAAGATTATAGGCATACTCCCTGAGGAATATGTTAGACAGTTCACTCCAGTCTCTTTTGAATTTCCTATCCAGATTATAGTACCATATTTGAGTAGATCCAATCAAAGACATTGGGAACATTTTTGGAATTTCCTTTGGTGGCAATCCCGCCAACTCCATGATTGACTTGTATTACAAGAGGTGTACCTTCGGGTCACTAGTCCCGTCGTACTTTGCTACTTTCAGCATCTTGTAAGCGACTGGAGTCATCTGCCTTAGTTCAAGTTCTTCATCCTCATCGTCATCCAAATCCAAATGTTGAACCATGCCTTGGGACATCATGAAAGCATGTAGTTTTTCAAGCTTCTTATCAAGCTTCTGGAGTTTTTCTATAACAATCGGCCCAAGTTCAGTTTGCTTGGCAGATATCTTTGTGAAAAACTCTTCATCTCGCCAAGTTTGTTCAACTTGTTCTTCCTTCATGGGCTCATTGTCGGCTTCTTTAGCACCTTCGATTATTACCTTCTCTTTTCCCTTATCGGATCTTGTGAGTTCTTCAGGGTTGGCTGCCCCCTCTTAATCATCTTTTTCGCCTTCGTAGTGTGGATATTGGATTCAGCCATTTTATCAAAAGGAACAAAGTCCGAAATTGACAAATCTATTTGAACAGGAGAACACCCAATCTCAAAGTGGGAGCTTGATGAATTGGAAGAGATTGCACTAGGCAGATCAAAAGGAGTTGAAGGTTCTTCAATTCTGATAGAGTGATTTTCTGACCTCAACCGACTGCCTGCTTTTTTTGCTGTCTTTCTATGAGGTCCTGTCATGACTGCATAAAATGAATGTTAGTCACATGGTGTGATGCATGTATGCATGCATTCATGTTTATGGAATGGCACACAAAAAATGATCACACAAGACAATATCATGAAATGCAACTAATGTCATATTCTGTCATTATTCGGTTGCCATTGTTCAAAATATATATGGAGAAAGATTCTTGAGAATCTACACGAATCAAAATGGACTTCTGTCCTATACCCAAATATTTGGAAGGCTCCATTGAAATGGTGTTGATATTTGAATAGTGTCGATATTTGAATAATTCTTTTTTTTTTTTTTTTGGACATCGAAAATATTTGGCTTAAAATGAATGTTCTCATGTATTGGTCAAAATGTTGACTTTTGACAATACTCCGAAAATCACTATTCACATCTCGAGATTTTTGGGAAAATTTTTTATCCAATGTACAAAATTTCATATATTGCTCAAAAATGAATTTTATTACAGTAGATAAAATTTGGTGCTACCGAGGTTTTTATACTCTTTTTTTTTTACAAATCCAACCCATCTATAATAGAAGTCTGCACATGTCAACTCTGAATCTTGGTTCGTTTTGATTCAAATATTTCTCTTTGATCTTTCTCGTTTGATACTTTAAATAATCAAACCAACGGATGACAGAATACCCTATATGGCTGCAAGAAAACAAGTTACATGATGTATGGATGCAACACAACACAAGCATAGCAAGTATATACATACAAAGGGGACGGGAGTAAGGAAATGCATGACTTCCACCTTTATAGCTCCCACACACGATTCATGGTATATAGTCTTTTATATTCCTAGGACATTTGGGCTAGGTCCATAAACCAACGTGGAGTTTTGGACTAGACGTCTCTCACATTTATTTGATGAATGCATCAAATAAATATTATTATGGTATATCCTAAGAGGAAAGAGCTATGGTCCACTATATGAGTTTAGGCCGGGTATGCATAGTCCTGGGTTCCATAAGCGAGAATTGGTTGTTTCCTCCCATTTACTTCGGGTCTAAGTAAAAGGTGATAGCGGATTGTGCTAACTCTTTTGATATACCAAATGGTACTTGGCTTACAGGTTATGTATATTAGTGGCAGATCTCAACAGTTGAATAGAGTGAGGAGATCACATCCCCCAATATCACTGAAGGGTATTGGGTAGAATGGGGATTGAGAAGAGAATAAATGCATGGATGACAATTTATAATAGCATAAAATTTAAACATAATTTAAATCAACAACACAATTGATAAACATAAATATTCAGACAACTATTGGAGTAAACTCACTAACAATCCCCAGTGGAGTCGTTACACCTTTGGTTTCTGGGTTTTCAGGCTTTCGGGGTTCCATTCGATGCACAAACGACGTCCGATGAAGTTGATTCTTGCACCGTTGGAACCGTGGCAGAATTTCATAAAGCCTGGTGTTGAAATTAGGGTCAACACTAATCCGTTCAGAATTACTCGCATACTACCCAAACCTATTTAAATACCCACTTAATCACAAATTCATTCAATTCATCAAGTCCAATTTGGATGAATCTAAACTCAAAAATTCAACAAAAAAATGTAAAAAATACAATAAAATTCAATCTAAAATAATAAAATAACTCAATAGTAACATTCTAAAAGAACAGTATTAGTAATATTAACATAAAGATAATTCTTGAACTCCATTTTTTAAAAAACCAAGATTGCAAGGATTAACAATCAACATCATCTTCTTCCCCACAAGAAAACATTTGACTCCACACTTGAACAATAATCTGCAAAATAAGAACTTTAATATTATAATAATTTGATTAACAATCAACGCAATCAAATTAAACTAGCTAAAGCCCACAACCGAATTTAGAAACAATAACAAATTAAACATCCACAAAATGAAAAAAATAAAACAATGAACATATATTTTTCGGCTGAATCCATAAATTAATTCAATAATATATTCAACAATTCTCCCTCTTTGTGTGTTTATATGTATCTATATTAAAAAAAGAAAAGAAAAGGAATGAAAGAGAAGGAAAAAAATAATGGAGAACATCATAAAAAAAAAATCAAGAATGAAGATGGAAAAACCTGGTCGGCATCACAATTGAAGAGCAGGACTACAGAGGTGGTGGTCACGCACGAAAGTGACAGGAAGGTGTAGAACAATAATACTGTGAAGTTTAAGGAGAGCTGTGGAGTTGGAGGAGAGAGCGGGGCTAGGAGACCAATATATTGAAGACAATGAGAGGGTCGATTTTATTTTGTTTGTGTAACTCTAGGCTAAAATGACATAGTTTTGGTTGTGGATTCATTTAAACTTCTTAAATCAAAACTATGTCGTTTTGATGTATAATAATAATAATAATAATAATAATAATAATAATAATAATAATAATAATCATTATCATCATTATTATTATTATTAAAAGACTATAATTATATTCCAATCTTATAGTAATTATAATAATAATAATAATAATAACAATACTAAGTAAAGTATTACGTTTAATATTTTTTTATTAAAGAATATGCCTAGTATGTTATAATTAATTATGATTTTTGTAATCTTTAATCTATATCACTAGACTTCTAGGTATAATTATATTAACATATATGATGATACTAATAAAAAAATATAAAAGGACATTTAATTAAGATCCACTTACAACTATGTTTACAAGTTCACTAGTGATATTTTATACAGTTATATTCTAAATTACTATAATTATATTTAAATTTTATATTCCCCACTATTAATTAAAAAGCTATAATTGTATTTCAAAATTATAGTAATTGCAACAATAATAATAATACTAGATAAAGTTTTAAATATAATATTTTTTTATCAAAGAATATGTGCATTAGGTTATAATTAATTATGGTTATTGTAATCTTTTAATCTATACATATTAACTTTATACTGATTTATGTAACTATAATATATCTCTTTAATTTGATCTTTCTTTTCTTTCTAATATCTTTCGAAGAACCAGCAACACTTGTCTAGATTATAATCACTAATCATTTCTTTCGTAAGAAGTTCTTTATTAAATGAAATTTCACTTTCGCTAATAACATTTAATTGAGATATGTGTTCCATTGCAAATCTTGTAAGAGACAAAAATCTAGTAGGAGAAGAGGGTAAAGAGATAGTTGTTTGTTCTACTTCTTGATATATGGGTCTAGGTATAGACTTATTAAAGTCTACACTTTATAATTGAATATTTGATGTTGGGGTAGATGTAGATAACCTAGTGTTATCATAACTAAATACTTGTCTAATGGGATTTTTTAAAGGAAGAAATTGAATATGAATACTTCCATCGGTATCTTCCATAATACTAGAGGAAGTAGAAATATTCTCAGTAAATACTAGGTGATTAATTTCTTGGAGATCCCATGAATTTGCTTGGGCAGTTCGTGCCACTTTAACCTTTTACAGGTGTGTACTTTTGTATGTCGGGTTTAAGCTTCAAAAATAATTGTTTCATTCCTAGTCAAAGTGTGTCTAGATCTAGGATCTAGGGTAATTGTCATAACTTTATAGTAGATTCTATATATAAAGACCTAGTATTATCTGAAAAATTCATTATTTTTTATTTAATTGCTAAAGACAAGCATCTAGGATATTTGGGTCATAAAGAGACAAAAAAAAATTTGGATAGCAATTAAAATAGATAGGACCATTAGATAAATTAGATTCAACCATAGCTAAAAGAGAATTTGAAAAACTTCAATGTCTTGTATCTTGTAAAAAAACAGGAATATCTAAACCGACTTGAAATAAAGGTTTAATTGCAACTCGAACCATGCCTATATACAAAAATTTGTATTTTTCTTTATGCTTTAAAATAGCTTGTGGAGAAAATAATTGAATATTTTTATGCATATAACTTAATGGAACAGATTGATCGATTTGTTTAATTGAATAGTCAAAGTGAAAATCAAAAGAACCAATTTTGCAAATAGTGTTAATATCGTGTCTTGGGATAGACCAATTATGTAGCCGATTTTCAACATGAGCGATATTCATTTCTTCAGTATTCAAATCACTAAGGCTAGAACTAGGATCATTAATATTCAAAGACTTGTTATTAGAAAGAAGGTTTAGTAATCTACTCATCTTGCTAATTAATAATTATAATTAGAGACTATTGATTACTGGGACCCCCTTTATGGGACCACCAAACACATGACTGACCAACGTTTATGATGGTTGACCAACAATAATCTAATAGCTTCGTAATCACAATTACTAATAGCTTAACTTGTAGATTTCTATATCTTATTTCTATCTTTAAGTATTCAATAACCTTACCTCTACGAACTATAGAAATTAGGCTCTAATACCAGAAGGGAGCTAACTTGGACTATGGAGGGATGGAGGAAGAGATGAATGTTTAATTTTAATTGTGGAGTAATAGTAATTGTTAAACTAAAATGGAAAGGAGAATAGAGACCAGGCAAAGAAATATGATACACATAAGTAAAAGTAATCATAACAATTAACTAAAATAAACAAATGATTTAATTAAAGTAACTTAAAGCAAAAAAATAATTATACAAAAGAAAATTTTATTACTTACAAGACAAGAAAGTTCACAAAGCTTTTGAAAGAGCAGGATATAGAGATAGCATAAGAATGCTTCTTCTAAAAATCTCTGCTTTTGTCATCACACACCTAGCTATTTATAGAAGTGTATGGACTTCATTTGATTTAAAATCCAGATAACTATAACTCAATAGGATAAACCTTATTTATATGGATAAATAAAAGAGGGGTAGGGCCTAATACAGACAAAAGATGGATAGGGCCTAATAGAGACAAACATCTTTATATATTTATATGGTGACAAAAGGAGCCTAATAAGACAAATAACATTGCTTGAACATATCTTTTACTTGAACTGGATAGACTTCGATTTATTTGATTTATATCATAACAATCATCTTCATGGAGCGGTGAGTTACTAGATATAGGTTCAACTTCATCTTCTTGAGATACTTGACTATTATATCTTATAGTGTTTTCTTGAATTCTTCAATTGAACTAGAAGTGGCGAGGGCAGCTTGCCACTTGCTTTTATCTATTAGAAAATCTAGGTTTTTTGGATTTTTTGCCAAAGGTAGATGTCGTTTTGAATTGAAATATCTTTGTACGGCTTGAACACATGCTTGAGTTTGGTTGTAGTCCTTCCACCATTTATTATTGAAGACTCTAACCAGCATAGGTGGAAAGGGTAGTGGTTGAACTTATTTGATTTGATAATTCTATGACAAAATCTATGGAATTCCAAATGTAGCCTCAAATGAGAGTAGCTTATCTTGTCTAAAATTGGTTAATTGCTTATTATAAAGCTCAAAGCCTTGTCGTATTTTTGTAGAAAAAGTTTTAATTAACATCCGAAATACTTTAACCATTCTTGAAACCAAAAAGGAAATTCTATAATTGAACATTGTGGAATCATTATAAACCACAAATGATTATGGTTTCTCAAGTAAAATGCATCATACCAAGATTTTTTATAATCCTCAAAGTTTAAGGAACCTGGTACAAAGTTTTGGCTAATTTTCTCTCAGTATACGGATTCTGATTCCAGTCAGAGAGGGAGAGAAAACCTTTTTTATTTGAACTTTTGAATAAAAAAATCTTTTTAATATCTTCTGGATTATGGATATGCTCCAGAAGTATAGAATCAGTATCAACTAATATAAACTCATAAAAATTTTTATTTTTGGAAAGTAATTTAGGAATGAAATGAAAACTAGAAGGAAATACCTTTTGAGCGACTTCTAAAAAATTTGAACATTTAGTGCACTCATTTTCAATGTAGGTAATAGGTAATTGGTAAGTCCATATCCTTATTAACATAAGGATAATTAGTTGTGGATGATGATGATACACTAGTAAGGGCGTCATGGTAATTGGTTAGTTTATTTGTAACAAAAGTAGTTGAAGCAAAGGCTAGTACTGGTAACTGAGTAGTTGAAGGATTAGGTAATAGAGAAGAGATACTCACACTCTTTTTTCCATAAATTTCTCTAGTAATTTTATTCTTAATGGGAGTGCCCATTAAGTTTTGCTTAACAAACTCTTCGGATAAAGGGAAAACTTTATTTATTTCTATCTTTTCCCTGCAAGAATTCGCAGGGTAAGAAAATCAGGCAATGAGTTAAAAGTACCTTTAATGTCTTCAACTTTAAAATCAAAACATGATAAAATAGCTTGCATCTCACAAAAATTTATTTTGAAACAATATTTTTAACATCTTTTTCTAAAACATTTTTGGTTGTTGAGTAGTCAATTCATAAAAAGAACTTTTTATTAATTAAATCATCTTCAAATTTTGTGATACATAAAACTATTGAAAGTAATTCCTTTTTAATAATTGAATAATTTTTTGTGTATCATTCCATGCTCTAGAATAGTACCTAACTAGAGATTCAAAAGACTGATAAGGTAATTTTTATTTGAGAATACCTTGATAGCCTATATCGAGGCATCAGTTTCTATTATAAGAAATAAATTGAGATTCGGTACAATAAGACAAAGAAGGATCTTAACTTTAGACTTTATGGTTTTAATTATCTGGGTATGTTTCTCAATCCAGGAAGAATAGTTTTTTCTTGACCTATTGAATAATGGCTGACACAAAATTCGAATATCTTTCAGAAAACAAGCAACATAGTTCAGACATCCCAAAAATATTTGTAATTGATTTTTATCAGTGATTTCATTCGAAAATCTTTCAGTAAAACTAATTGATCAATCAATCGATTTAATAGTTCCTTGAAAAATATCATGTCCTAAAAATCTTATTTTAGTCTAAAATAGTTTAACTTTTGGGGGAGAAATAACTAAACCATTTTGTTTAACTATGTTATAAAACTTTTTCAAATGAGAAAAGTGTTGATCAATATCATTTGAATAGATAAGTACATCATCAATGTAAGCTATTAAAAACTTATGTTAATTATTGAAAATGTCATTCATGATATTTTGAAATTCAGAAGGAGCATTTATCATACCAAATGGCATAACATTTCACTCTTAGTTACCAAAGGGAACATTAAAACTAGTTTTGTATCTATCAGATTCGTGTACTAGTATTTGCCAAAATTCTGATTTCATATCAAATTTAGAAAATATATTTCCACTATGTAATCTTTTTAACAAATCTCTTTTATTTGGTATACGATACCTAATCTATTGCAATATTTTATTTAAAGGTTTATAATTAATAAGTAACCTTGATGCTCCTCTTTCTATTTCTGCCGCATTTTGGACATAGAAAGCTGAACAATTCTAAGGAGACTTGAATTTTTTAATTAATCCTTTATCTAATAAATCGTTTATCTTTTTGTTACAATATTCTTATAATTGTTTATTCATCTATATAGCTTTAGATCTAGTTAGAATATTTTTCTCATCAAAATCCTTTATATAAAGTAAATGAACTATATGTTGTTTTCTGAAGCAAAAGACATTTGGAATATTTGAACATATTTCTTTATTTAAGAGTTCTTCAAAATCTTTAATTTTCTATTGCATATGAGCTTGTTGTTCTTTATATAAGAGTTCTTCAAAATCTTTAATTTTCTACTGTATATGAGCTTGTTGTAATTGATTTTCAATCCTAATATTATTAATTTCTTGTTTCAAATGGCTAATGTGCTTTTGTTTTTGTTTAATAAGATTTATTTCTTTATATACGGAAACATCTTGTATAGTACTTAGATCCTTTTGTCTAATCAACTGCATAAATTTAAAACATATTTGATTATTTAAGATACTTATTTTTAATCCTTCATTATCTACTTTAAAAGGATAAATAGTAGCTAAAAAGATGTTATTAGTATGGCTCCTGTAGTAAGCTTCTTAACTAAAATATAGGATGTCTTAAAGCAAAAACTGTCACTACAGATTTTCGCTTTTGTTAACTTATATTCTACTCTTAACTTACTAACATCAACTGTGTATAATCTTTCTTTGATTTTTTTCATAATATATAGTTAGAATAAATCATTCTTGCAAGCAATTTTGATCTACACTAGAGTCAACCAATGCAATCGTAGCTAAATAAAAAGCATTGTTAATTATTATTTTAACTATTAATATCCATTTCTAGAAGCTTACTCTAGATTTTACACTGATAAATTCATCATAAGATAATGTTTCAGCTAAATTATAAATCTTTCCATTTTTTGAGGGTTTTGCTTGTACATTTATAATTTTATTAACTTGTAATTAAATGATATCTTGTTTAATTTTATCATTTTCTTATTTTAATTCTTCTATTTCCTTTTTAACTATTCTAATTTCTCCTTGTAGGTTAGCTAAAGAATGGAAAAGCTTCTCTTTATTTCTATTGAACCTGCTAAATATTTCTTTTAATTCATATGGTTCATATTGTATTTCGTCTTTATGTAATATCATATATTTCAGTTTTAACAAATATTATTTTTTAATTTCTTTATCTTCAATCTTATCTATACATTCTAAAAGAAAATCGGTCTCTCTGGTAACTACGTTTATACTATTTGTTTACAAATACAAGGACCATTGCATTCACAGTTATCTATATCACTTGAACTATCTTCTGAATTACTAGATTCTATTTTGTATATATCTTCGAGGCTATCACTTATTTTCAAATCTGTATCTGTATCTGTATCAGTGAGAAGCAAACTCATCATTTATTGTTTTAACTTATCTGATATATCTATTGTTTATCTTTTCTCTCATTTTGAGCTGCAACTTAAAGTATCCTACTTTTCTACACTTGTAACACACTATTTGTCCTTTACCTTTTCTTTTAATTGTATTCTTCTTAGTAGAGGGGGCTTGCTTTGTTTAGAAGCTTTATTTTTATAAAGTTTTAGCTCTATAAGGTATTCTGTAAGGGTTTTTTATGTTTCTTCTTATTTCTAGCTGAAGGAAGACTTAATCTTTCATATCCATACTGACTGCAGAAATTTCCTAATTCTTTTCTATTTTGATGGAACTCACTCTTCATTTTTGCTTTTAACTTAAGATCTGTACATAAAGCTAAATCTTTATTAACATGATTACTAATTTTTTCATATGTGAGGGTATCATAAGGTATGAATCCACCATATATTCCTCGTATTCGAGAGGTACCTTTTCAACAAATAACTTGGGTAATCAACCAATAAATCTTTCTTTCCAAAAGGCATGACTATAATTTTTCCTAGTAAATACTTTAGTAAGAAATACACCTTTATATCATCTAAAATCTTATAACTTTGGACAAGTCAAATTAGTCAATAGCTCAAAAGCTCTAGTTTGATATTTTCCTAATTCATCTATAAAGGTTTTAGCAATCGCAAATATCAAAGTATTCACTGCATCTTGTACAGTTGTATGTATTTATTGTTGACCTTATTTAACTCTAGTTTTGGTAGCATTTAATATTTTTTATCTTTCTTCAAATAAAAGATAATTATCCTACCATCTTTTTAATTGACCAATAAATCTTGAGATTAATAAATGAGCTACAGCTGGGTCAGTGTTATCTTTAGATTTATGGGCTGACGAAGCCATAATCATTTCTTGTAGCATATTATTTATCTGTTATTCTGAGAATCCTTCTATATTCCATTCATTAATTGACTCTCTATAGTATCTAGCTTGGGTCAAGGCAGATCTATCTTCATATTGTATATTTAGGGTGTTGGTCTAGGATAAAAATTTTTAGTTTTTTTGTAACGGTGCATTATGAATCTTTTGAATAATAAAATCTTCACTAAATTGTCTTTTAAGTGACTAATATTTGTATCTCATTCTTCTTCTTCTTCAGTTTATTTATTTTTACTTAATACCTTAGCACAACGGCTGAGAAAACGAACTTGTCTAGAATTTTACAAAAGTACCACCACCCGACTCATTTCTCTAAGGATTCCATTTCTGGCATCAATTGAGTGAGATCAGGCCTCTATCATGTCGAATCGAACTCGACAGAGCTTGGAGTCGCCATTCGTGGCGATTTCACTATGCTAGCCCAAACGCTAACAACGAAAGGTAGAGAGTAATCACGCAGAGGAGATGAGTTACTAATCATAGGTCCTTTACTCTAGAACGGTCGAAAACGACATGAATCGCAGGAAGATGGAATCGCAGCGGTGCCAATTCTTGTAGTTTGAGTTTTCATTCGATCCAGGTTTGTATCCAGTAAGTCAAAACTGCCAGAACATCCATCTCATCAAGCTCTTGAGTTTAGAGCCCTCATATGTCAAATTTAGTGACCGGTAGCTGGAGATCAAAGGGAGAGAGAGGGAGGCAGGTTGTCGAGGAGAGAGAGAAGGCAAGGGTGAGGAAAGAAACATTGTCTCTCTCTTTCTTTTTTTTACATATTATTATTATTATTATTATTATTATTATTATTATTATTATTTCCCGTAATCTCAACTAAATACTATTTATCACCAATTATAGCATAAAATTAATACTAATAATATTTATCAAATAATAATTAATAATAATCTAGCAATTTTTTTAATTCTAATCTGGACAATTACAAACTATATATACATATAAATAATTAGTCTAATTTATATTTTTACAAACGAATATTATTACTGTTATTTACCACTAATAATCTTCTTAAAGAAAATAAATTCTTATTTTTTACCAATATTCACTAATTATACTATCAATATATATATATATATATATATATATATAATATTTGTAGTTAAGTGCTAATAATTATTTATAGACAAATTTTAAATAAAATACAAAAATTCAATAATAGAGTAATAATAAATCTCAATTTCTTTAAGGAAAATCAAAATATAATATTTCATAAAATATTTATCGGACTATCCAAAAATTTAAGGTGTTACAATTCTACTCCACGTAAAAAAAAATATTGTCCTCAAATTTGCTTAGATCAATAATTTCTAACTTGATATCCTAAAATCTTTTCTGTCTCAGTCACTTTTTACTTAACAAGCTAGCGTTCAATATTCTTATTCCCTACATAAAATTCTCTTTGAACACTAAAATTGATTGTTCTATGTTAATATTAATAATTTAGATCCGCTTATTGATTTTAATTTAAGTGACATTCTCATGTGATCTTGACAAAAATCCAATCAGAACAGATTCTTATAAATTTATAAAATTCAAAATACTCTTGTAACTTTTATCATATTATAATACTTTACTTCTATCCCCATTAGTTCATAGAAACCATGATTCTAATTGTTCCACAAGAGTCACTAAAAAATGGCAATAATTTATAAATCCGTTCAAATTATTTTATTTCATATTCCTTTAATCTTTCTCATACCTAATTCATTTCTCTAGTTTCATAGTGTCTCACATATATTTATAATCATTGAATTTTTCTTAAATAATATCTAAGGATTCAATAATTACTTCAATTATCAATAACAACAAAATCTCAAGGAAACAATTCTTCTGCTTATTTCACAGCTAACCATAAAGTGCCAAAATTACACAACTCTAATAATTGGCATGTATATAAGTACATAAATTTATAATAACTTAATTACCATAAGAATGACCATTCATCTGTTTTATCATCATATCATTCTATTTCATTCTCAATACTTAGATACCCCAAAAATAATTAATACAGAATCAACATATATTTTGTTCCACAAAGTGTTCATTTATTTTTCATTTATAGAGACCATTTCTCATCTCCACATAAATCATCTCAAGGCATACATCCTTCATGTCTCGTACTTTGCACTCGTGCAAATACGCCACATTTCTTTTTACCAAAAAAGCATTTATCCTTATAATTATAATAACCACATAATCAAAATACATATAATTTCCATCTAAAGATCTTATACTAAAATCATACTTCATTCACATAAAGTCTCATGTCCTCAAATTCAAATCATGTTACATATTTTCTTAATAATTCCCAGATCTCATTTCCAAATATCAATATAATTGAAAACACATTTCTTATAAACTCATAGAACTTTTAAACTGTCAAGTCCTGACTCTAACCACTAGAGAAAAAATGTTCGTTTTGGATCGAGCCAACTCCATCTCATACTGGATTGGTAAGACCTACTCGATTTTATCACACAAGTGAAATGAAAACTTTCCAGAATGTCACCTACTTTAGAATTTTCGATGAGCAAGTATACTTAACTTTAAAGTTCTTCCAACTCTCCAAACCATTCCACCACAAGGCACCTCTGATGATTAGTGTCTCCATTTTTTATAAATGATCTGATTCATTCATGTGTCCCGCATTCTACTACCCTCTTAGGATTACTTTGCCAGGTCGAGATGTTACAAACCCACCAGCTTCTGCGTGGTTTCTCCTCAAACCATACATCTACTGAAGGGATCCAACTCTGATACCAAACTGTCAAGCTCTGACTCCAATCACTAGAGGAATTATCCGCTTTAGATTAACCCAGCTCCATCCCATATTGGATCAGCAAGATCCGTATTGTTTTATCCCGCAGGTAAAATGGAAACTTTCAAGAAGGTCACCCATCCTAGGATTTTTGCTAAATAAGCACGCTTAACCTTGGAGTTCTTCCAACTCTCTAAACAATTTCACCAAAAGGCGTATCTGATGATTAGTTTTTCCCTTTTTGATATATGATCTGATTCATTCTTGTGTCTCGCATTCTATTACCCTAGCTAGTTTGTCATCCTAGAGCTAGCCAGGAGCTCTACTCTACTTGCCCTCTTAGGATCATTTTGCCGGATTGGGATGTCACAGTACATCTCTCTTGAATAAAGGATATATTAATGGAGACAAGAAAAATATATTTAGTCAAAACTTTTCGTTATTCATGATCTACAAAAAGAATGATGATATGATGTTTAATAAATTCACTAAGTCAATCATGCATATTATTGATTTGCTCATCAAAACACTTCTTACTACAAGTTTTGAAGAATTAATGCATAAAATTGGCATGAAAAGATTTCAAGTGATTTCTTAATGAGGAGTAAATATACATTGTAGTCTTTTTTTCATTAAATATGGTGTTTTCCTAATGGGTTTTTTTTTATAAAGGTTTTGTGATGAGGCAGTATTTCATCGTATATTTGAGTAAAGAATAATGTACTCTTTTTCTTTTATTAAAATTTTTTTCCCACATGGTTTTTTCTTTTTAAGGTTTTAATAACACATATTCTTTGAAAAATGAATATCTAAGAGGAGTGTTATAAAATTAGTAGATGTCCTGTATAGATTAGAAGTCTTTATTCAGCAAGAAGTCCATTTTCCTAATTTATGTAGAAGTTCATTTCCCTAACTAGGACATCACTATATCTATACTATATATAAAAGTGGGAATGATTGGGGAATAATGAGATTTTTGATATTGTTCTTGTGAAATCTAAAATATGCTAAAATAATCTTAGTTTAGCCAACTAAAAAATTTTAACCTAAAATATATATAATATTTCTATGATTTGATTGGATGTTTTTTTTACTCTTTTTAATCGATAAAAAAATAGATAATTAAGCATTTCAAAATTTTAAATTTTTACTACTATTATCTTATTGTGTCTAATTATATTTTATTTCATTATATCATTATGTAAATTATTAATAATAATTTTAATAATTTATTATTATTATAATTTATGATTTAGGTTCAACATTAAATAATATATGTAAATGAGGCATTTAAAATTTTTTATATTTTTTTAATTTATTTTAATTAAATATATCTAGATGATTTAGATTTGATTTAAAAAGGACATTGTTAAATTTCTTTAATTACAAATTGCACTCTAATTTGGTTAGCCAAAAAATAAGATAAAAAATATTATTTTAAATATCTCAAATTTAATTAATTATATTGATATCTTATATAATTCAAATCCTATTTCTATTAATGAATATAATTTTATTAATAATTTTTTAAATTGCTTTCATGAATTTGACCGGCTAAAAAAATAAAAATAGAAATTTGTTATTAGTTTATAAATATTCAATTTGATTTATTAAATTCTTTTTTTATTCTATTGTTAATGTATATTTATTTACTATAAGAGAATACAGTGAACGTTATTAACAAAATATAAGGTATAAAAAACTCTTTTCGCTGACTCTCTCTCTAATGGAAAAAAACCTAAAATCCTTCTTTTCTTTTTCTATGGGCGGCAACCGTTTAAATATCACTGGTAGTCACCTTTTGTCTTTCTTTGTATTTCTTTTGAAATAATTATCAAATTTGTGTCTTTTATACAGATTTGAATTATTTTTACCCATATTTTGTGATTATCATTTCCCGTATTTTGTTCTCAAATCTAATCGTTCGACAATTCTGAATTTTGTTATCACTATTATAGTGATTTTGTTTATGATATTTTATTATTTAGCTAGTTATGTAGAAAGAAATGCAAATCTCATTTTTGATAGAATGAAGAGCTTTGAAGATAATCATATCCGACTTGTAAAAAAACTATAGAGTTGAACAGTTGCTATAAATAGCACCAAGTGAAACAAGTGATCACTTACGGTACATGAATTATGCTGTCAACATGATTGGATACTGCAAATCAAAATTGTATTTTTCTTATTTTTTATTTGAGTGTTTTATTATTAGACATACTTTACAAAAATATAAAAACATATTCTTTTTTATTTCATATATGTATCTTAATGAAATTTTCAATATTTAATTTCCTCTCAAAAAAGAAGTTATTAACAAAATATGTAAATTAATTATAAAACATATAATAGAAGCTATGCGGTGAATTTTATAAATCAATTTGATTTTTTCTTAAAAAAGAAAATAAAAAAAACTAACATATAAAAACTGTACGAATACATTGACATAGAACAAAAAAATATAAAGTGTAATATAATTTAATCACTCATTCTAAATTAAAATTTATACTTTAATATTATAAATAAAAAAATTAAATGAGTATAAAGAATTAACATATATAACGAGCATAATTAGACGTTCAAAAAAAGAATTGCGTATATAAAAATAAGGCTCTCATAATTTCTATCTCTATTCGCTCAACTTTTCTCCATATATATATACATTTTTTGTTCTCACCTGCACACAACACAAGAAAGTCGCATAGGTGTAATATTTTTAACGCTTAACGTCAAAAGTACAAAATTTTCCATGTCGTTGCTGCAGGGTCCCTCACAAGCTAAGCCAAGAAATGTTATATAGTTGATGTATTTTTATTAACTCAAGAATAAACGAAAATGTGAGAATTTTTTTTTACTATTTAGGCATTAACTATGATTATTTTATAGTTCTCTTCAAAATTTGAAGTACCCTCAACACCCAAAGAAATTTGAAATGGACCATTCAAACGAATCATTGTAACAGCAGACAACACATCACCAATTGCAAAAGATGAGAATCCGAAATGAATTAAAGGTGATTAGATTTACTTCCATTATTATCAAATAACTAATAAAGCTTTTGTTCCAACTTAACTTTCTTTCCATGTCTAATTCTATCATTTAGTGTTTCCTTCAATCCTATATGTGTTAGTTTTAGCTTGAGAGAAAGAGACAGAGACGATATTTCTTTCCTACGTGGAGATATTACTCAATTTAAATTCACCGATTTACACGCATTTAACGTAATATAAATAATTTACCCTTTCAAGTGCTACGATATAAACAGATTTTTATTTCAAATACATAGGGTTTGGAATATTATTATATCAATGCAAAAGGAGCGGAATCCATTGGTCAGTCAATAGATGGTTAGTACAAGTGCGTTCGCTACACAGCACTGTAAAATAGATGGTTAGTACAATTATATTGTCATTACATGACCCTTCGACATCAGACACAAACACGCCAAAATCGCAAGAGCAGCTCACATTTTCCTGTCAGCAATTAGTTACTTCTACAATTACCAGCTTCCAGAAGAAAGAAGCCCTTCACCAACCTCCACCTCCGCCGCCACTACCGCCGCCACCCCCACCCCCAGACGAACCTCTCTTGAAGCCAGAACCCCATCCAGAATTCCCAGTGTCAGGGCCACCACTTCCCCAGCCACCAGGAAAAGCTTCCTTGCCAGGTGAGTTCTGGACTTTAGCACCAGGGAAACTGCCCCAACCTGCATCGCCATCCTTGGCAGAAGAATCCCATCTGGAATTATTGTCGTAACCAGAATCCTGCCTGTCATTTCCTCTGTTGTTATAAGAGCCTCGACTGTGCCCTCTCCCACCATACGGCCTTGGTAACCCGCTCTGATGACTATCTCGACTACCTCCATTTCTATAATCATTCCGACCTATAAAATCAATCAGCCAATGGTAAGTTGCAATATTTTGATAGATCAAATTAGCAGTTAATTCAGAAACCTTGTGACAGCTTGCATGAGGGGGATGGACTTAAAATTGCTTAGCGGCCTAATGAGACCTACAAATCTTGATCCATTCTGTTACCATGGATCATAGCCCACCATATCATCAAACAAATTAGGCACTAATTAATACCAAGTGCTTTCAGGAACAGGAATAAAGAAAAGAAAACCACATGCAAGCACCAGCCAACCTAGTCCAAGGCCATGGAGTTTCAAATTGTACCGTGATTCCAGAACAAAAAGGATATATTGGTTTTCATTCAACTAAACTGGAAAACTTTGAGCGTTCATGTTTGAACTATGGAGGGTTATAGTATGAAGTCTGGATTAAGGTGTTTTCAGGAACCAGAACTAAAGTCAGATTTCGAAAGCTATTACCTGTCCTGGAACCAGGGCCAGAAGAGCGATCTCTATCAAAAGACTGGCCTCTCCATCCACCGTCATTTGTGGAACCACCCCAGCCACTACCCATGGATGCCCCTGAAGAGCCCCCAGTCGCAGGGCTTCGCATTGGTACCATGGCAGCAACTGATCTAATGGATGGTGTCGATTCATGCACAGGATCATCAATGTGCCTCTGAAAATATGCCACAAGCCGATCAATGTCCTCAAACATCCTCTTCCGAAACTTGAATCCCTTCGGATATAGTCCAACATATTCATGATGTGGATTTGTGCTCCTAATATATGTCAGAATGAATGTGCCTGGATGTTCATGAGAAATTCCAAAAGAATAAACTATTCTTGTAGGATAATCTGATTTCTCAACCCTTAGTTGCTCATCAACTTCTGCTTTGGTTCCCCTTCTGAACTTGCGATAACTTAGCATCGCCTTTAGATGAGACACCAAGGGATCAACATAACGGTCCATTACCTACATTTTAAAAGGCAGTAAACATAGATATATCAATTTAGATTTTGGGATAACTTCAAATTATCTAGGATAAAAAGGCTAAATTGCCCCAACCCTCAACTAAAAGAACTGTGGAATAACAATGACCATAATAGACACTAACCTCATCCAAATCCTCAAAAGTGTCATCCCCAATTTTCAGTGTCTTCCCAATTCGAAGTAAACTTGTAATATCCTTGTGTTCCTTTCCACCTTCAGATATGTCCTTGTGTGCATAAACTCCATCATAAACTTTAAGAGTCAGAGTTAAATATGATGGCCCACGAGAACTGGGACGAATGATACTTTCCCCAGGATCCTTGTCAGATAAGATCTGTTGACAAATTGAATTAGAAAAAACTTTAAGACTTAGCAATCAGTTGAGTTATATGCAATTAAGAAATTTTTCAATGGATTTTTATGAAACTAAAGAGTCATTAATAAAAGGAATGCAAAAAACAAACCACTTACCGAAATTCATTATGACATCATAAGCAATTCAACAATTCATAAATCAGAACCGTCTTAGATTTTCATCACATTCTTATGCAAAAAAAGTTCAACTAAAGTTAAGGATTTAAGAGCACCAATCTGCTTTCTAAAATATCACTGTGTGGAAAACGCAATCTCAAAGTTCAAGTGTATACTAGTAATGGAAAAATATTTAAAAAAAAAAAAAATGGTCCAGGAAAAGGATTCAATAACAAGCTCAAAGAGAAAAAAAAAATTCAAATTTAATTCAATCTACCAAAAATACAACTAAATTTAGCAAGCATGGAATGTCAACAAGATACCTCCATTGCTTCATCAGCTGTTATATTCTGGAAGCGAGGATGAACAATCATCCTTGGCTTGAAGTGTTTCTTTGCAAGCTCCTTCTCTTTACGTGCCTTTTCTTGCTCACTTTGAAGAGTACTGCGATCTTCACGATAATATGGATCCAGATTTCGGATTTGCTGATACCTGTCATTCCTCATCTCACTGTCTCTACAAACTAGGAACACCTGATATCTATTCTTTTGAATGGATTTGATCTTGCAGGTGAGTATGTCACCTTCATGTAGCCTATCAGACAGCTCAGATATGTCTCTCCAATCATCTGCATAGTCTTCCCTTGAAAGCATCCCAGTCAGTCCAGATTCCAGTGCACATGTTGCCCTTAGACCTTGAACCCTGCGGACAGTAGCCTGAACTATTCTTCCTTCAGCGAGCGTATCCTCAGTTTCACCAGAAATCATATAGAACTCCTCATCTTGACTAGGTTCTTTATATGGCTTACGCCAGTCCTGAAAACCATGTATCAACTCCCCTTTTATATCCTTGAAAGTCTCCTTCTTATTCTCACGCTTCTTATCTTTGAGATAAACATTAAGATCAATTGTTTTCAATAAACTAGGTCGGTCTCTAACATGCTCTATTGCCATTTCAAGCGCCTCATCATCATCATTTGCATCACCATTATCCATTTCATAAACATCCTTGGCCATCTCTTGTGCCAGACCATAAGATTCTGGATGTATTCTTGTATCATCTAACAAATCAATGAATTGGCTACTGCTAGCGGCCAGCCCACTACGCCGGACACGTAAAAAGCCAACTGCATTTACAAACACCTTTTTACCAAGTCCATGGACTGTCACAAAGTCTTTTCGAGTGAAAATTGCTCCAGCCCTCACCAGAGACCTCTGCAAGGATGCTGCCTTTCTAGGCCCCAGCCCAGAAATGAATTGTAAAGGGGCAAATAACCATTCATGGCTAGTAGCCATATTAATGTCGAGGCCCACCTGATTTGTGACATCTACCATAACCTGTTCAACCATTGCATATTTCTCATCAGGAGTAAGAAAGTTCTCCAAGGGGCTGAGCTTCCAAGACAAAATCTCCCTTGCTGGTCCACAAAGGGTTGCAACCATTGCCAATGGATTCTGTAGATAACGGCCAAGAGCAGCAGCCCGCCTAACAATGCCTAATGAACATGACAAGTCCCAGTTCAGAAAAGAACATTGTGTATGTCAATGCCACCATGGGCACAATTAAAAGGCACTTTCACTCAGATGGGGCAGGGTCAGGGGACATAAAATATTTACCTGGCTGCCCAGATAGTTGGTCGGAAGAAATCCGAGAATTTTCATAAAGGCGTGGTAGAGATTCATCACCATATACAATGCTTAATTCATCCATCTCATGTCCAACATCTCTAGGATTTTCCTCCACCATCTTAAAGATAATCTGATTGAGGCAGAATAGAATAAATTAGTACAAGAAAGAATGAGCAAAACAAGAATCACCTGACAAATTAAAATACAAATTACAAGTACAAAATAAAAATAGCTTCATAAGAGCCCTATAGACATAGACCATAGAGCTAAAATCTAAAGCTCTTTAAAGACCTAGAATTTCAACATAAGATGGCTTCCAAAGAAATAGTAGATCACCTATAATTGCAAACTGAATAAATCATACCAGCCAATTAGCAGAATCAACAATGCCAACAAAATCACTAGCAGTATAGCTCTATCAGGCATCACCACGTCACATGACTAAAGACAAAAATACGCTAGCCGCATTCAAGTTCTAGAAATAACAAGAAGGCATATCATCTAAAATTAATTCCTATTTTCAGGTATTTTAAGGATGAATTGAATGGTTTTGAAAGGACAAACTAGAAGCAATGAGATTCCATTATCATCACAACTCATCGCATCTCAAAGAGCAAAATGTAGTAATCAAAGACTTGAGTTTGAATTAGTCAAGAATGAGTTTGACAATGCTTACCTCGTAAATATCATCCCTCAGCTTTACACAAGACAAGTTCACAGCTCCTAGAACAACTACATGTGGTTGGTGATCCGTCATGAACTTCAAAACAAGTTGCTGATCCCTTTTCTTCTGTTGCTGGTCATTGATGTTTTGAGATCTCGAGGAAAGAGACCCAGCATAAAGAACATCTAGCACCTCCCCTGACGAATCTAACATAACAAAAGTTGTGGCTGGCTTCCCAGGGCCCCAACAGCAGGCCATGACCCGTGGTGCAGCTTCATCATCTGGAGAAACATCAGTTTCTTTCCGTTGATATGGACTCACAGAAACTTTATTCCACAAAACCTTTCCGTATTCCCAAATCAACCAGTTTTTTGCTCTACTTGTCAATAAGGATCTTGCTTCTTTCTCCATTGAAGGTAACAAAAAACTTTGCAGTGCATCCTTCAGTATCAATGTCCTCTGCTCATTCCAGAGCTGAGCAGATTTACTGACACCATCACTGAGATAATGCTCATCAAATTCACCAATCAATTTATTCATATATTTTTCAGGAAGCTTAAACGTTATTTGAAGAAGCTTCTCCTCTTCAGCCTTTTGGATTAGAAGCCATTGAGCATCCTCAAATTTGTTCATTGGCTTTTCACGTAACCACTTCACACCTGCAAATTGATGAAAAGAATCTATTGCAGCATTTCCATCCGGAGTTGGGGTTGTGGATACCACAGCATTTTCCATATACATAGCACGAACATATTTCCTAATACTTGGCTCACAACTTATCTCAACCGCAGCCTAAAAAACAAAACATAAAATAACAAAATGTAAACGAAAAAAAGCATCACCATGATCTGGTGAACAAGCACCATGCAGACAATCTTTTAGCTGTAGCAGATACAGACAACAAGAACATCAAGTCATACCATGTGTCTAGCCCCTTTAAGAACTGCTTGGGGAGTTTCAAACATTGCACATGTAAAGTTCGATGCAATCTCCTCTGGTGTTTCCTTAGCATTTTCCCATATGTACCCCTACAATTACATGCAACAACAAGATTATTAAATCTCCATAAAGCGCAACAACAAAATGATTAAATCTCCATAAAGCGCAACAACACAATAGGAAAACTCACAATCTTTTCTAAGGACAAAGACATTCCAAGCTGCTCAGCACTGCACCCAAACTTGTTTGCAACTTCCCATAGTCCAGCCTTACTACAGACACTATAAAGTGATTTCCTCTTGGGCCTCTTATACTGCCCTTCATCAACACCCACCTCACCAGGAGGGAAATGCAAGTTAAACTTTGCATCAACATCGTCAATCTCTCTTTCCGACTCTGCAGCCTTGAGAGACTTAAGAATTGAATCAAAGAGTTGTTGATTTAAATTGAGTCTCGTCTCATCATATATCCGACGAGATTCTTCTTCAAATCGTTTATTATAGTAAGAATAGAGAGCAGTCTTTCGTTTCTGAAGAAGTAACCACTTTTTATCCAAGTCCTGAACTCCCCAAAGCACCTATACAGAAGCAAATTAGCTGTTAGATCCTGTAACTTCCCTTCAATTTCTTAACATGCAAGCTTCATATCGAAACACCCCCAGCCCTCTTTCCCTTTTAAAAAAGAAAAAGAAAAAGAGCAAGCTTTCATCGTGTAGAATGTAACAAATTGCCAGGCAATTGCAAATTCATTACCTTGTGCCACTTCAGCATAGAATTGCAGTCAGAGTTGTCATGGTTCTCATCATCACCATCTTGTGGCTCAGGATCTTTCAGCAGACTTGAACACTCCTCCTTCCGATACGTAGCAATGAATGGAACCTAAAAGTACAGAATGAAACAATTAACAGAATAAGATAAATATTATACAAAAACCAAGAAGTTTGGCAATACATGAATCTTTAAGTACTTACATCTAACTTCTGCACATGGTGCAACTCCAAAAATCGGCTAATGTCGTCCCTGTTTAAAGGACCATCATCCTGCTCTTCTTCACTCAACTCAGCTCTTCTTTGGCGAAAGAAAGGTAACATACCACTAGCAAGCTGATTATATATCCAGTTGCTCTCATCCGATATACTGTCATCATCTGTTGGAGGAGGACCAGTGCTCTCCTCAGATATCTACAAAATGAAAAGCAACTGAAGCAACACAAAAACACCCAAAGGAAAAGAAAGCTAAAATAGAAGTATTTACTTCCAGAAATAGAAGTGTTGGGATACCTGCATTCTTTCTGGAATATCAGTCACCCGAATTTGCTCATCTTTCTCAGTCATATATTTCTCCGAGAGAACAGTTGGTTCAAATTCTCTATCCAATCTAGTTTCCTTCCATTCACTAGATTCTAACTCTTGTTTGCGTCGCAGCAAGAAGTCATCAACATCACCAAATAGTTCCTGAGCTTCCTGTATAGCAGAAGATGTAACTCCTGGTGCCTGCCTAGATTTCTTTCTCTTGAGTTTTTTCCGCCTACATAATATAAGCACATTAATTAATACACTTCTATGTAGAACAGACCAGAACATGCAAATTGGCTTCAGAAGTCCTACCTCATTGGAGCTCCATTCTCATCAACCTCTTCATCCACAATAAAGTCTGCCATCTCATCCTCCTCGCCAATGTCTCCATCCTCTTCCTCTTCTGCCTGCTCCTCTTCAGCAATATCCTCAAGAGGTACTCCTGATATCATAACAATTACTTTTCCACAAACTAAATCTACAAAGTAATAATACTGAATAACAAAAGCAAGAGATATATAATGGAGTAATGAGATTTCTGTCCAGAAATATAAGCTAGACTAGTAAAGTTTAATGCTAATGTATTTCATCAATAACTTGCACATTTTGCATGTTAGTAGGGTTAGGTGACAGGTATGAGATTTAGATGGTGTTTTAGCCATCTGGGTGGCGCTTAGTTAATGTGCACAGATAAGCATGGCTAGGAAGACCAAAATCTACTTCTGCAAAAAAAAAAAAAGCTCTAGTTGTAGCTCCATATATATTAAATTCAATGAGGAACACGGCCTAAGAGGTTCACATTCCAGCATCTCTGTTTTTTTGCTAATGCTATATTAGTGTTATCTCTGCCCCACAATTTATCAGCATGTATCAGAGCTCCCTTGATCTTAAGGGACTGTTTTATCAATCAGTTCCTTTTCATCCAAAACCAGAAATACTTTCAATAACATTCTCCATTTTTATTTAGTTTTTCTCAAATAATTTCATTACAAAAAACCAACAAACAGCATCTACTGCTTCTCTTCCAGCACATCCAATATTCAATGGCAATAACTATGACTTTTGGTCTTCGAATATGAACTTTTTCTTATGGCTTATGATGAATGGGAGACAACAGAGTAGGGCGATGAATCAACACCACTTCCAGAAAATGCTAGTGCCGCACAAAAGAATCAACTAAAAATTTCCAAGGTCTCTCATGTCCTCATTCAGTAATATATGGTTCCATTTTTACAAGGATAATGGAGGCAGCAGCATAATCAGCTTGGGTATTTTTCACAGACTTTCAAGGTTTGGAAAAGGTAAAGACTGTTGAATTGTTAAATTTGAGAAGAGTATGAGATGCTAAAATGAACAAATGGGAGGCTGTCAGAGTTCAAAGCTCGTTGCAGTGGTGGATCAAATGAAAATTTATGGAAGTATTGATAAGTTTGCCTAACATTGATTCAAAAGTTGCACTAATTAAGGAATCAAAAGAGAGGTAAGATTTCTGCCAATGAAGTTATTGGATCTCTACAAACTCTGGAAAAAAATTGAATCTTAAACCAAAAGGTCTGCTAAAAAGTTCTTTACAAGCAAAGGTCAATTTCAAAAAGCTATCATCAAAGAAAAGCAATAAATCAGCTGCCAGAAAAATGTCCACCTTGTGGACTTTTGAAGAAAACCAGACACGAAGAAAAAGGTTGCTGGCACAAGGGAAAGCCACAATGCCATAGATGTAAGAGATTCGGGCATATGGGAAAGACTTGTAGAGTTAAGGAAGAAAACAAAGCAAATATGGCATAAGATCAAGAAGAATATTTGTTTTGAAAAGCAAAAGGCAGCTGGTGAGAAGGCAAAAATGGTGAAATGTTCACCAAATAATCAAAACAAGAATCATAGGGAGAAGAACTCCAAGATATCCAAAATTTAGGAGATATGTACTCCTAAAAAAATCTAGAGCTGGAGAGATGTGCTCCAAGAATGCCCCAAAATGAAAAAGGACCTCAAATCTACAACAAAAATCCCAAGGAAGAGTTTGGATTAATAAGGTTTTTGTTTAGAAATATAAGCTTAGATTAGTTAAAGTGCAATTTTAGTGTAATAGAGTTTAGTAATATTTTGTCAAAAGTTTGCAACATATACCAATACTATCTATACAAAATATAAAAAAGGTCCTATGTTCTTGATTTTTTTTTTTTTTCCCTTTTTCTGCAGAGATTTAACTACTCTATTTTGCATGTTAGTCCATGGGCTTTAGACCAAGCATTTTGGTCAGCTTAGTTAAGGTGCATATATAAGCATAATTAGGAACGACAAATTACTTGTGTAAACAAAATCCTCTAATTATACAAAATCCATGAGAAATGCAGCAAAGAGGTTCAAATTTCAGAACTTGTGCTTTTGTGTATCTGCTGCGTTAGTATTATCTTTGTCCCACCATTTCTCAATAATACATACCTTCATCATCACCAAACAAGCTGCGCTTAAGTTTCTCCTCAGCAGTACGCCCACTTTTACCACTTCCATCAAACTCCTCATCAGAAAGCCCGAAGCGCTCTTCATCAGAATCTCTTTGAGCCTTTTTCAACCGCTTAAACTTTTTACTATCCTGAAACAAATTTAAAACAGAGGGAGAAGCAAATTACTAGAAGAAGGAATAAACTAAGTAGCAATATCAGAGTGAGAGAAGGAAGTCACATGTCCAAACCTTCGGTCGGTGGTGGAAAGCATTATTGTCTCGAAGGAGTTCATAATCATCTTCATCAAGGACATCCTCAGACTCTCTGGGAATGTTGAAATAAGCATCATTTAGAACCAGAATAACACACGTTTAATGTCATTTGACTTGCAATAGCTACTACCAAAAACTTTCCAAGCACACACATACAAAATGAGTAAACAAATACTTCACTTTCCTTGCTCTAAAGTCACAATTTTCCACAAATGAATAGTCTATCAAGTTACCAACCTTTTTTTCTTTTTCTTCCTTTTCTTGTGCCTTTCTTCATCACTGTCAGCCCTCTCTTCCTCTTCATCTACTTCTTCCTCTTCAACGTCATCAACTATAAAATCATCCTTTTCATATTCATCCTGTCCTTCTTCTGCACAAACAACAATAATATTGCATAGGCCAAAAGAAACAAACTGAAGAACCTCCAGTAGACAAGGGAAAAAATGAGTTATGGCCAGTACTTCAGCGGAGCGAAGCTAAAGAATTTAAAAAAAAAAAAAAAAAAAAAAAAAAAAAAAAAAAAAAAAATGGCCGTGAAAATTAACCAAGGGTAAAAAACACAAAAA
>CANUEP010077929.1:0-36544 GCA_947857235.1 Jatropha podagrica | reverse complement strand
CGATAACGGCTATGGCCGCAGCGGCTAACGCCGCCGTTAAGGGCGGCTGCCACCGCTGCGGCCGACAGACCTTCTAGTTTTTTCTCGTTCCGGAGAATTCTCAAAACTTGCCTTTTGAGCCTCAAAATTTGAGTATTCACATTAATCAAAACATTAAAACCATAACTTAAAAATATTTAGTCTCAAAACTCATCTTTTTCACTTTCAAACCTTCTTTAAGTTTTGGCAAAACTCTTAAACATTGAAATACAAGAAGAGATTTTAACCATTATTAATTTACGTATTAACAAACTCATGTAAGTGGAAATCAAACTTAGAAATCAAAGGAAGCATAATGTCCTTCACCTACCCAAGGTTTGGCCACTCTTCCAAATCAAAAGGGAAACTGTTTCTTTTCAAAATAAGCACATTAATCTTAAAGAAAACCATTCAAGAACACATTAAAAGTAAAAGAATACAAAAACATGAAACAAAACCAAGGGCTCTTCCTCCAAAGGAGGTTTGGCCACTCTTGGTTAAAGGGGAGAGAGATGTTGCTCTTCCCATTCAAACATTCCTTCATGCTTAGAAATCATAGAAAATCATATAAAAATAATCAAATAACCAATTCCCCAACAAAATTCACAAAATCTAAAGAAAATGAAAGGGAAATGAAAGTATTATTGCACTAACCTTAAAGGCAAGCTAAAAGAAGCTTGGAAAGCCTTAATCCTTGGCTTTCTCCTTCCCTTTGGTAGAGGGTTTTCCAACCTCTTCAAAGTAAGAGAAATTTACATTAAAATCAAAAATTGACACAAAAAATAGATGGAGCATGATTTAATGCATGAATTACAAGTCTAAACCTTAAATTCTACTTATTAATTCACAAATTCACAAATTTACAGTTTACTTGTTCTTGGTAGAGACTCAAATTCCTTAACTTAAAACTCCAAATTCTTACTCCTTTGTTTGCTATTTCAAGGCTTAAACTAGGTGATTTGGTGAAGTTTAGAAGTAGAGAAATGAGAGAAAATGGAGAGGAATGGAAAGAGAAAGTGGCGTGGAGAAGAGAGGAAGAAAAGTTAAATTTAGCTTCTTAAGTTTTGGTGAGTGGAGAGGAATGGAAAGATGATGGAATAGTGTTGGTGAGTGGTAACTTTTAAGTAGAAAAGTTAAATTTAGCTTCTTAAGTTTATGTCAAATGAATGGCTATGATCAGGTCTCTAGTATTCTCATCCAATGGCTCTAAATATTCATCAAATAATTCTCCTCTAATTATTATTTAACTCCATCAATTAATTAAATTAACTCCATAAAAATAATTCCTCAATTATTCCTTAACATGCTACACTAGAAAATACTATTCATTAGATGCCTTAATTCTCCAAAATATTCATAAAATATTTTCTACCCACCTAAATTATGCAAATATGATCCAAAAATATTAAATAAAATATTAGACATGCATAGTATTTT
Organism: Jatropha podagrica; assembly: GCA_947857235.1. Taxonomy (NCBI): domain Eukaryota; kingdom Viridiplantae; phylum Streptophyta; class Magnoliopsida; order Malpighiales; family Euphorbiaceae; genus Jatropha; species Jatropha podagrica. Next base: position 35,089 of record CANUEP010077929.1, on the reverse strand, counting down.
TTTCAGACCGAAATAATGCCAAGTTCCGAACCGATGGTATTATTCACAGATCAATAAATCACTATTATCGACACTGAAAAAAAGACATTGAAAAATGGACTGTTACAGTTCTCCCCCCCTTAAAAGAAATTCATCCTCGAATTTTACCTGATGTAAATAGCTGAGTGTGCTGCTGTCTCATAAGATTTTCTCTTTCCCATGTAGCTTCCTCCATCCTATGATTCCTCCATAGGACCTTTACTAGAAGTATTTTCTTATTCCTTAATTCCTTAACCTCTCTAGTAATTATCCTTATGGGGTATTTTCTTCCTTATACATCAAATCCGGCTGAATGGTGACAGACTCGGCTGAAATAGCATGTGTAGGGTCTGATCTATATCTCCGTAGCATGGATACATGAAGAACATTATGAATCCGATCCAATTTTGACGGTAAAGCTAGTCTATAGGCTAATGGTCCCACATGCTCTAGGATCTCGTATGGGCCTATAAAACTAGGACTAAGCTTACTCTTCTTACCAAATATCAAGACTTTCCTCCATGGAGATACCTTCAAGAACACTCTGTTGCCCATTGAATACTCAATATCCTTCCTTTTAAGATCAACATATGACTTTTGACGATCTGAAGCCTCTTTCAACCTTTCCCTTATGACTTTAACCTTATCCTCTGTATCTCGGATCAAATCGGGACCCACTATCTTACCCTCATTGAGCTCCATCCAACATAGAGGTGTCCTACACCTCCTACCATACAAAGCCTCAAATGGAGCCATCTGAATACTCGACTAATAACTGTTGTTGTAGGAAAATTCAACAAGCCGAATATACTTCTCTCAACTGCCCTCAAACTCTATCACACAAGCCCTTAACATAACCTCCAGCACCCGAATCACCCGCTCTGACTGACCATTTGTCTGCGAATGGAAGGCTATGCTGAAATGCAATCTAGTACCCAGAGCCTCATGTAGCTTCTTTTAGAACCTTGAATTAAATCTCAAGTCTTTAGCAGAGATAATGGAAGAAGGAACTCCATGAAGTCTCATAACCTCATCAATATAGAGTTCTATGCTCCATAATGTAGTCGGTCCTAACATGAAGAAAATATGCTAATTTAGTCAATCTTTCAACTATGACCTAAAGAGCATCTTTCTTCCTAGGTGTAGTAGGCAAACCAACCACAAAATCCATGGTGATCCTATCCCATTTTCACTCTAGAATGGAGATAGAGTGTAGCAAGCCCGATGGGACTTGATGCTCTGCCTTAACTTGCTAACAGGTCAAGCATCTCGATACAAAATCTGTAATGTCCCTCTTCATAACCGGCCACCAATAATGCACTCTCAGATCCTGAAACATCTTATTACTACCTGGATGCATAGAATACGAACTACTGTGGGCTTCCTGTAAATTAGTGCTCCTCAAATCTGAGATCTTAGGCACACAGATTCGATCCCCAAAATATAAGCATTCATCTCTAATCTCAAATCTCTTCTTTTGCCCTCTCTAACTAAGCCTTTCCATAAGGCAATGGTCTCCTCACCTTACTATGCACCTCTAATATGCTAAAGTAGGCTAGGTCTTACCCTAAGCTCTGCTATAAGAGCACCATCTCTAGCCACTGATAAATGAATATTCATCGCATGAAGTGGAACTAAAGACTTCCTGTTGGTGAATCCGCAACTACATTAGCTTTACCTAGATGGTAATTTATGGTGAAATCATAATCCTTAAGTAGCTCTAACAATCTACGCTGCCTCTGGTTAAGCTCTCTCTGTGCAAGTAGATACTTAAGGCTCTTATGATCCGTATACAAATGACATCTCTCACCCTACAGGTAATGGCTCCAGATCTTTAAGGCAAAGGCAATAGCTACAAACTCCAAATCATGGGTGGGGTAGTTCTTCTCATGTGGCTTAAACTGTCGGGAAGCATAAGCAACTACCTTGCCCTCCTACATAAGTACACAACCCAGACCATTATGGGAAACATGATTATAAACATCGTAGGGTTTGCCTGAAGCTGGCTGTGTCAAAATCGGAGCCTCAGTAAGCATTACTTTAAGCCTCTCAAAACTGCTCTGGCATCTTTCGGTCCACTTGAAACGGACATCCTTATGAAGAAGTGTAGTCAAAGGGGGCTACAATAAGGGAAAACCCCTTGACAAGCCTCCTGTAATATCCAGCTAAACCTAAGAAACTGCGGATCTCTGTGACATTCTTAGGTGGCTTCCACTCAAGTACTGCCTCAATCTTCTTTGGATCTACCCGAATACCCTCTGCAGAGACAATATGTCCTAAGAAAGCGATCTCAGTGAACCAAAACTCACACTTACTGAGCTTAGCATACAACCGTCGATCTCTCAAAGTCTACAGAATTATCTATAGGTGGTGATCATGATCCTCTCTAGTTAAAGAGTACACCAAAATATCATCAATGAAAATCACCACAAACTGATCCAAGTAAGGATGGAAGATCTGGTTCATCAGATCCATAAACACTGTTGGAACATTAGTCAACCCAAATGGCATCACTAAAAACTCATAGTGGCCATATCAAGTCCTAAAAGTAGTCTTAGGCACATCCGACTCTCTAACACCCAACTGATGATACCTTAATCTCAAATCAATCTTCGAGAACAATGTGGCCCCTCTCAACTAGTCAAACAAATGTCTATCCGAGGCAATGGATAATGATTCTTCACCGTCACCTCATTAAGCTGCCTGTAGTGGATGCACAATCTCAAAGTGCCATCCTTTTTCTTCGCAAACAATACTGGAGCGCCCTAAGGGGAATGAAACCCTTGTCAAGTAACTCCTGAATCTAGATCTTCAACTCTCTCAACTCAGGTAGAGCCATCTGATACGGAGCAATAGATATCGATGCGGTACCCGGCATAACATTAATACTAAACTCAACCTCTCTACAGGAGGTAAACTAGGCAAATCCTCGGAAAACACATCTGGGAAGTCACATACCATCTGAATCTCATGGACACTGGGAGATCTTTGCTCAGGCTCAAGTACATAGGCTAGGAATGCCTCACAGCCATGCTGTATCATCCTCCTAGTAGTATTGGCTGAAATAACATTAGAGAGGTAATCCATCCTCTCACCCATAACTATAATATCCTCTCCAGATGGAGTCTGAAGTGTAACCCTCTTACATCTACAATCAACAATAACCCCATGTCGTGACAGCCAATCCATAACCAAAATCACGTCATATTCCCAGAAAGGCAACTCTATCAAATCTCCCGAAAATACATGCCCATGAATGACTAAAGGGTAATCACTATACACACAGTCAACTACTACACTCTGACCTAAGGGACTAGTGACCTCAATGCTGTGCTCTAATGTGTCAGCATGAATACTACCCAGTCTACCCATATTTATGCATATATATGAATGCGTGGAGCCCAGATCAATCAAAGCAAGTATAAAAGTGTCAAAGATGGAGAAAGTACCTGTGACGACGTTCGGAGCATCCTGCTCCTCCCTGGTCCTGATAGCATAGGCCCTCACCAGTGCTCTAACCTCCAGTCCATCCACTATCTCAAAAACTGGCCTCTGACTCCCAGTACCATGTACATCACCACTGCCTCTACCTCTACCTCTCTGAACATAGGTAGTTGGCCTCCCAACCTGGGGAACCAAGCTAATAACTATCAATGGGCAATCTCTAATCATATGTTTAGTGGATCCACATTTAAAGCAAGCATCCGTAGCTTTCTAGCACACCCCAACATGTCTCCTACCACACTGGGTGCAAGCCGATAAATCTAACCACGCAACACCTCTGCCACTAGCAACAGAAGTAGCTTTAAGAGCTAATCTCGCATATGAACCCCGACCAGTTCTCTAACCTAGTCTAACTCCCATTTGTGTTCCACCTCTAAACCTCTTGCTACTAAACTAAACCCCAAAAGTCTGTCCAGACATAGCACTTTGAAATCTCTTATACTAACTGCCTTGCTGGGTCCTTTGACCTCTAGCCTATCTCTCCATCCGAATAACCTCAAGCTTTAAAGCAGCCTTCATCGACAAAGCTAATGTGGTGTGAGGTATGTATGTCAAGTGCATCTTGTACTCATCAAGTAATCCCTTCTTGAATCGCATGCACCTATCTGCCTCAAAAGGGATCAACTTAGAAGCATACCTAATCAGCAATAGGAACTCTTGCTCGTACTCAGATACGGTCATCCGACCCTGCTTAAGCTCAAGAAACTCTGCTATCCTCTGATCCATATAAAGCTCACCCACATATTTCTCCCGAAGCTCATATAGGAAGAAATCCCATGTCACATCCTCAGCTCTAGCTGTCTTAACCACTGACTCCCACCATAAATAAGCCTCTTCCTTTAGCAAGGATGTAGTACAAATTAGTCTATCTTAGGAAGTACACTACATCTTCTCTAAAACCCTCTTTGTAGCTCAGAGCCAGAACACTACTGCGAAAGGCACATCATCCTTTTGACCTATAAAATCAACAGCACCATACTTCCTCAGTCTCTCAATAGGAGGACGGACTAGAATAGGGGCTGGTGCGACTAGAGCCAGGGGAATAGCTTCCGCTACCTGCCTCAAAGCAGCAACCAACTGCTGAACTAAATCACCCTGATTAGGCCCCACAAGACCAGTAGCAGCCTGCCCCGCAGTCAAGGCACGCTCTGCATCAAAACCCAAAACACCACCAGCGGCACCACCAGCTAGCATACCACCCTCTAGAGGGGCATAACTATCCACCTCCTCATCAGACAGATGCTAAGACATAACTGAATATCTACTAAGACCAACAAGTTCACATCAGAGAGAAGTCCCCAAAACAGACTAATATGACATGTATTTAACTTAAATCACTTATATAATTAATACAATCAAATAAACTCTCACATCAAATTATATATACTAGAATCATCTAAACCTATGCTTTGATACCACTAAATGTAACACCCACCACCCAATCCCGGAGGACCAGAAGATAAATGCCACGTTCAGTGCCGGAGCACTGTCTTATCTTACTTATTAATTCTAAATCATATATTAGAAGAGGCTAAGTTTTCATAAGGAGGTAAGTAATATAATATTTATATAAAATAAAGTTTAAGGAAATTTCTACGAAAAATTTGCAAGAGTTTCCCCTAAAAATCAACTTGCCACACAAAGAAAACAGATACTCTTCCAATATTTATATATACCTCCAAATCCCCAATACAACAAATCACAAGCACTTTTAAATACTCATCAATTCACTTAGGTCCTATCATGTTATTTTACCATTCATTCAGCGAAATATTTATTAACAATCGTACACCATAAATATAACAAGATGTTATTACTTAAATAATCACAATTCTCATCAAATACAAATTCAATATTTACAACCTCAATACTTTTTACAACATTCCTACACATGCCATAATTACATTTCCAAAACTTATCCTACCCCAAAATAGAATCCCCTCTCTGATGCTACTCCTTCGGTCTTTCGGTAGCATTCACTGCTCTTAACCTGTGTGTGATAAAAATCGACACGCTGAGTGAAAACTCAGTGGTGCTAAATAATTTATTGATAAAATAGCAAAGGATTGCCAAAGCAATAAAATCTCAAATATAATTTAAATACTCAAATCAAATATACAATAAGTACCAAAAATGAACTAATTAAATTAAAATATTTCGAAAATCATAAAGAAGTTCATTCTTAAAAATTAGTTCATAATTTGACAAAAGTAAGAAAAATTTCATAAAAACCAATGTATCTCCAATTTCTTTATAACATAATTAGATTGCGTTCTTAGTTAAGGGCTCATATATATTCAAAAAGAAATATAAATAGATTCAATTTCAGAATCACATAATAATTGAATCACATAATTGTGGCCTGTGAAAGCGCCACCACATATCAGAAACGAGGCCTATGGGAGCGCCCTTAATGGCCTATGAAAGCGCCTCACACACATAGTATAATAAGTGCGTCCGCTTATTTAAAAGGCCTGATAAGCCTAAGATTTGATCATAGCTTTCACATAACAGAATGGCCTGATAAGCCAAGCATGCTTATGTACCGAAATAAATCTCATCTTACTACATTTCAATCGTGCATAGTAGAGCCCAAATCAAAACCATTCTTTTACAAGTAACCTTATTACTTATACATAAGTTCTTTGCGAAACATCTCATAACTTAGTACTTATTATCTCAAAATTACTTAACTTACAACTTATAGATGCTCATCAAATCTTTCTTATGTTCCAAATCAAAATCATATCTCTTAATAGAGATACATACATAACTTAAAATACTTATAAAAAAAACCAATGCTTAAAAAGACATTTTGTGAATGCATTCAGGCATTAGCACTAGAAATATTGCTCCTTTATGTCACTATTAGGCCAAACTATGGTGTCTTGACTCTCGAAAATATATTCCTGAAGTACAGGATACGTAGGTAGCCCAACTTGTGGGTGCGGTCACAAGAATAATAAAAACACATTTTGTCCCCTCTTCTCTTGAAAATTTTAGATTTTCTGTGCCAATTAACAAAAAAAAGCAAAAATAAAAAACAAAACAAGCTAAGCTGAAAACCTGCAAGGGCAGACGACTTAGGCAAAAGTTAGGACAGCCTGCTAGGTCGAAAACCTGAAAGGGCGGCCTAAGCAATAATTAAGGCTTAAATTCAGAAATCTCATAAAGGATAAAACTGATTCTCCTTTCCAAAAGTGTCAAAATAATTCCCTGTTTACATATCTCAAATCACTAAAAAGACAATCACAAAAGTCTTATCACTCAGGCACCTATATTTATTGTCTGTCTGTCTGTGTCAGTTGTCTACAAATTCACTATCCAAAGCATCAAAAATTGAAAATATGTCAATTGAACTCTCTATACATCATAGGTCAGCATCCTATCTCAAAGCCCTCACAAAAATGGGCCAAGTTAAAAATTAATGAATAAAAACCCTACACTATCAACATAAGCCCTCAGAGGCATCTTTTTAGAGTCGTCAGGATCCTTTAAGTCAACTCGTTCGGTAGAGTCTAGGGTCTTCTTGGTCACTACCCTGAATCTAGCATTCGTCTCCCCAATCAGAGTCCCTCTACTCTCTCTCTCCCGGTCACCATGCTTAGCAATCCACCAAGGCTCATAAACAGAAGTCATGCCCCTGAAAACTCTAGTATCAACCACGTCAACCCTTCTCGATAAGCTATCCAGTATAGCCATAGTAATTCGAGGAGAAATCAATATATCCCAGAAAAGAGCTCTAGTTGGTGGCAACCCCTGAATGTAACCCAACTGTTTCATCAGCCTAAAACCAAGAAAAAAAGTGATGCTATCCATGCCAAGCAGATAAGCCATCTCATATCCAACTGAAAAAACCAAAAATTAGATAATCTCATACCAATCGCATCTCCACAAAATCTGATCTGGCCTCAGTGCCACCAACCACTACAGCCACTCATTCTCTAACCCAAGTCTCACTCTACGACTCTTCTAGATCTATACTGTGATGACTCATATGGATGACTTTGTGCTGGCTCCACCACCCTCATATGATCTCTTAACCAAACCTGCAAAATTAGACATTGCACTATGATGCAAAAAAGAAATAGGCATTTACATGCAACACCTCTTTATCTAAATAGATTCAGCTATAGCATAACCATAATAGTTCAAGTCTTTTCCCAAAACATGCATGACTAGACCTTGCCCCCACTGCTTAGATCCTCAAACAAGTATTCATATGCAACCAAAGCCTAAGCTTTTTTCAAAGCACCTTATTTAAGCATAACAAAAGTTAGTTCAAGTATGCATACCTGAAGTAGGATTAGACTAGTTTACCATATCCCCTCTACCCTTTAGAATAGTCTCTGCCAAAGCCATATTGGCAATTTTGGCACCTTGCTCCATCTAAAGGACCAAGCCTGCCGCCCTCAAATCCCCCTAGCCTACTGAACCAATCAATATAGCAATGCTCACCAAGTAGAAAACCAAAGCTTGTGTCCTGAACCTTTGGTGCTCTAGGTCAACAGACCCGAGTAGATCCAAATATCGCTCTACCAACCCAAATAAATCTACCCGATCTTTTACTACTATCTCCCTAGCCTCTACCATAGAGAGACCTAGCAACCTCATGAAACTCCTAAAAAACCCGATCTGAGTCGGTGCAGCAACCGGAGCCCTCTCAAAATTACTACCTAATAAAGTTATAAACTACTCGTATGTCGGACACATCTCCTCGAAGTATGTACCAAATCGAAAGACATGATTTTTATGGATCCTATAGGTGCAGACATGCATCCAAAAAAGCCCGGTCTATCAGCAAGCCTCTTAGTGTCACCAAAGAAGTCATGTCGTATTAGTGTAAATTAATTTTCTCGACCTTTATTAGCCTATTGGTCCACATTTGCATGCCACAACTGATGAATGACTCTATTTTTGGGCAGAGTGTGAAAATTTTAAAAAATTGAGCCTCGGGGCATGGAACGACAACTTTTTGAAACCATAAATGATGTATTTGTAGGCTCTTAACCACCACCATCCAGGATGCGCTAGCGTCTTGGCACCGATTTGCCCTAAAATGGGGTCGTTTTGACTTGCATAAAGTGCCAAAATGACATTGCTTTGGAAGACAATGGTGCCAATTTCAGGCAGTACGACATCGGCTTGTCCCTACACAAAAGGAAAAAAGAAGAAGAATAGAAGGGGAGAGGAAAAAAGGAAAGAGAAAAATAACAGAGAGAAGAAAGTCGAACTGAAAATCATTTTTTGAGTGTGAATGTTGGTCTATTGGGCCTAATTTTCTCATAAATACTCTCTCAAAAATTAAGCCGGACCATCAAAAGTGGCATATCATGCATCATGCATACTTATTCAGTTTAACTAGCCATGATTTTTAAATAAGAACACGAGATAACTAGGTGACTAGTGCCAGTCTAGTAGATAGGGCGACTAACACAAGCCAGATAAGAACATGGCAATTAGAGCCAAAATAGTCAAATAAGACAACCAACGCCAACTTAGAAGAATAGAGCGATCAATGCCAATCCAATAAATAAGGTGATCAATGCCAGACTCATTCAAAATAGGGCAACCAGCACCAATCCATCAAACAGGGTGACCAACACCAATTGAGTAAATAGCGCAATCAGCACCAACGTGTAGACACATATAGGGTGATCAATGCCAAATTCATTTAAGAATAGAGCATTCAGCGCAAACTTAATTGAATGCATGAGGACCGGTGCCAAAGTAAGCACAAGACAGGTAATCAGCGCAACACTCAAGCAATCTATGCAGTCATAAATTCAAGCAATCAGTGCAGACATATAAGACAAGCAAGAACAAAATAGAAGATTCCATTAATTGAAGGGTAATTGATCCTACAATAAGTTGTTTGGTGCTCGAACCAAGGTGCACCAACCCAAACTATACAAATACAGTGACTAGCGCCAACAAACATACATCAATTTGAAAAAATCCAACTATTGATGCTTTATTATCCATACCACTCTCCCTGTCGATCTCGAGTTGGCCATCCTCTCACGAGCGAGGGAATCAGAAAGTGTTGCTCGAAGACGCCCCACGGCCATTGAAATTTCCTAGGCCCATTTAATGCTTGGATATAGGTGGACATAGAAAAGAGTCAATAATCAATGTCAAGATCCAGCTTGGAAAAAAAATATAGAGGGTGGAAAGGAATTTATCGGCACGTCAATAGGATATGCCGGCCAACCGTCAAGCACACGCTCTGGCACTATGTGGTAAGTGGTCCTCCCCAAGTCAAAATAAGGGACTCTCTTCTGCGATTCTAGCCTCAAGCGAAGATGGATGTTGCTAAAATGGGAACCCTTAGGTACAGGAGCATGACCAGTTGAGGACGATCCTCCACCTGCAAAGGTACTAGTGAAAGCCAAAGGGTGACTAGTTGGGCCAAATTCGATCCCTACACCCTCTACCACATTAAAAATGACCTCTGGGTCTATATCAAAGTTAAAATCTTCCACGGGCTCTGCACCACCAACTTGCCTCTAGGAGGACGATCTAGTCCCCTTGTCTGAAGACCTATCCAAAAGGAATTCAACTCGAGGATCCAATGTTGTTGTGACCCAATCAGCATTGATGTTTATAACCAACAAGAAAGAATTGATTGGCTCTCCTAATGTCTTTTTATTCTAGTTCTCTATGTCGATCTGTCCAACAAGTCCACAGGAGGGTTGGCAGGGATTTGATACAAACCCATAATCTGATGGTAGACCGGTTCACCCAAATAGTACCACCTAATTGACCCACGCCTCAAAAGGACTCGCTTGTGCATCATAGTCTAAGCTCAATGCAAATTCCCCTCTAGAAGAGTATCCAGGACACAATCAACATTGATGTCCATAGCCAGCAAGAAAGACTCGATTGGCTCTCCTAAAGTCTTTTTAATCTAGTTCTCTATGTCGATCTATCCAACAAGTCCACATGAGGGTTGACAGGGATTTGATACAAACCCATAATCTGATGGTAGACATGTTCACCCAAATAGCACCGCTTGATTGACCCACGCCTCAAAAGGACTCACTTGTGCATCATAGTCTAAGCTCAATGCAAATTCCCCTTTAGAAGAGTATCCAGGACACATTGAAATGTGCAAATCCTCACCCATAAAGAGAAGACTCCCCAGATGTCAGAATTCAAACCTCAATCCAAAGAAATGATGCATGAACCATATAGTACATACCTGAGCTATGGATAGCTTGTTAAACCTCTTTCTTGAAGCAAGATGGTCCTCTCTAGTATGCCACCATTTTAGAGCTGGCCTGAAACGACGCATTGCTGGAATCTCCAAGGGCATGTCCTGAATAAGCACGGGACGATGAAAGGGAAAAGGAAGAAAGCCCAGGCTTACAAAATAAGAATCACGGGTCTCAACATAGAATGATGAATTTAGAGAATGCACAAGCAAAAAGCGATCTAAAAAATGTACCTCCTAGATATGTGTAGTGCCTCCTAATCTTGTTCGGCCACGACGACTATACTTACTCATGTCATCATACATCGTCGCTATAAAGGCGTCACCAGTCATACTCTCTAAGCAGTCTCAAGTCCACCAGGGATGCTATGAAGGAAAGGTTTATATGATCTGCCCAGTCATGCATAATTATGCATTCGAGAATCAAAAGGAGTGATGCATGAGTCAGCCTATCAGTAGTAGCTCTGTCCCTGCCTTCTGAGCTCAGCTCTCTCAACTGATCATAAAAAGTACTATGACGATTTGACCCACCAGCACTCAGCTCTAAAGTAAAACCCAACAGGTCGTGAAACGCTCAGGTTATAGTGTGGAGGAATCTTTGTCCAGTCGATAAGAGCCAAAATGTATCCCTATTAGAATAGCAAACTCAAAAGGTGTATGGGTCCACTCTCCAGTAGCCATATAGAAGGTATAAGTGGTTTTCCACCATCTTTCTACCAGTGCCCTCGATAAGGGAAAGTAAGCATGGACACTCTCCATCATCACTAAATAGTGAAAACCAATGGGGGTTATCATCTCAGTGATACTAGGGTACCTCTGCATAATCCCTGCCACTACACTAACGTCCCCTTGTCCTCCTCTAGAATGGGACCTCACCTATCAGGTACATGCACAAACATGCAAAAGCATAAATATTAATTTAAATTCAAATTCTTATATACATATCTAGCTAACGTATTGATAGGCACCACAGTGTAAAATGTTATATGTAGCAAAACTAACATTACATGCATGAATAATAGAGTTTCTAGACTCACAATAAGGTTTTCAAACCAGTTTTAGATAGCTATAGAGTTTTCAAACTCACAATAGCGTTCTAAGACTAATTCTAGACGAACTACGGAGTTTCCAAATTCATAACAGGGTTTTTCAAACTAATTCCAGATGAACTATAGAGTTTCCACACTCACAATAGGGTTTTCAGACTAATTCTAGATAAACTATAGAGTTTCCAAACTCAATAAAGTTTTCAAACCAATTCCAAACAAAACTATGGAGTTTCAAGACTCATAATAAGGTCTTTAGACCAATTATAGGAGTTTTTAGACTCACATCACAGTATTAAAACCTATCAGACTCCTCTTAGGACCAGTCACAGGATCATAAGAGGTCAAAGCCCCAATCAGAGCCAAAATAGGTCGTAAGGGAAAAATGATAATTTTTCCAATAATTAGGGACCACACAATAAAATATAGTCAGACTCTGACTGGGACTACCTACAGGGTCTAAGGAGGCTATGTCTTCAATCAGAAACACAATTAGACCTAAAATCTAAGCGGGAAGATTTTAGGGTAAAAGTGCAATAGAGTGAAAGTGTAAGGACTAATTAGAGAAATTAACATGCTTTGCCCAGCAACTGAAAGATGAGATTCCCGATACTTCAGAATAAAGTTAGCATTGCCTGAAGTTGTCAGAGGTGCATGCCTTGGTTACTGAGCCATCTGTTTTAAAAAGCAAGGAATCTTTATAGACTTCTAGATAGAGTAGAGTAAAGTAGTAAGAAATTTTGAGAAATGACGTCACCCTCCTCCCCTATTTATAGAAAAAAGGGAGGATGGGCCTTGCCCGTGCTCACAAGAACTAACTTTTCAACACTCATCCGAGCTTCAATTGACAAATAATCACAGTCAAAACATCCGTAGTAGAATTTCAAATCTAGTCATACATTTTGATCTGACAAACGACTATAGAAAAGTCCTAAAAAATCAGACAAACCAGACCATCTTTGAAAAGACTTTCTCAGAATTAGACAAAATTCACACAGCCTATTCCAAACATTATCACGGACCTTTAGGTATAGTTTTCAGACCAAATTTACTTTTAACAGTACTAAAATCAGAGTTTGATAGATCGAGCCTTGATCAACTCTAATCTCTCAGAGGGGGCAAACTGTTGGCCATGATTTTAGCATTTGGCTCTAGAAAGTCCTGCTACGATTCCAATGGCATAATAATAAGCTTGATTAGATGTCGTTTAGGCCTTGAACGAACTCTTGGAAGCTTGAAAACCTAAAAATCAAAGGGGAGGGGCATTTTGGTAATCAGCCAGGATCGATATCAACTAGTCCAGCGTCGACACTGATCAGCCCAATGTCGGCACCGATCAGGCTGCCGCTAGGAACCTCCTCAGGTGCCGATCAGGATGTCTCTAGCACCAATAAAGAGGTGGTCAACACTGACCAAGCTAGCTCAATCACCCTTTTTTGCCTATAAAATACACACTCCCCCCTTGTTTCACACACCTCTTATTTCTTGATCGAGCATTTCTGAAGCATCAATGACTCTCATTGTCGCTTTTATGACTCTATAATCACAAAGTTCAACTTTCCTCATCTTTCTTAGTTGAGATTAATGCCCGACTTGGCTCTCAAAAGTTGATCCTCTCAACTTTCAATCACACTTTGACCTTCCTTAGTCCAAAGTTACTATTAGGTGAGTCATTATTAATTGAATCTAGCGATTAATTAATAATTCATGCTTAACAATATTATAAGACTATAATACAGGTCCTCATGCCCTACCCTGGCTTATATTTGGAGGAAGACTCGACCTCTTTGGTTGACAATTCACCGTGGAGCTCTAATCCAATCCCGTCACAGGCATGAGGGTATAATTACATAAGCACATGGGTATAATTACTCAAACTCAATACTTTGTCAATTCAAAAGCCTAGTCCATCTGGTAAAGTCGCAAAATCAATTTTCAAACTAAAGCTCGATCTAATCGGCACACTATTAAGCCCACTCTAAGAGTGGCACCCTCAAAACCCTACCATCTTTATCAATGGTAGAATTTCATGCACCCTAATCGTCACACAAATGAGGTATGAAGACATACTTATGGATTTCAGCCTAGGTAGCGGTAGTTCAGTCGGGAATTAGGGAAACATGTTGCATAACCTAGAATCCTTGATAACGAGGCTAGAGTCAGGCTCCCCTCTGAATTACACACCTTATCTCATTTGCTTACTTTTAATGCACTATATTCCAAATATTGTCATGCATTATAAGTATGTTCACACATTGATAATTTGAGATTCACGCAAAATGATGATTTTTGATTTTCAGTTAGACCTGAACTTTTGGTCCACACGTAATGAAGCGAAAAACCTAATCCCCGAACCTAATGATTTGAGGCTAGTGCATTTCCTCCATTGTGGCATGCTAAAAGGAGTCAATCATGAGGTTTTTACCTTATATTTTCCCCGAAAATAAAAATAAATTAAGGTGATGACTCTAAACACACCACACACGGTTCCTTTCCAAAACGCTCTAAAGAGCCAACCAAACATCACTTAAGCGCTAAAATAGAGCCATAAAACTGATGAAATTAGTAACTAGATCAAATAGTCAAACAACCAGCCACAATAAGACTAAATCACATCAAGCAAGAAGGGGCCGCAGTGGGGTTTTGTTCAGTCTCAGCTTTCCAATTTTCGTGATGAACTAACCAATGGGCCCGTCTGGTTAGGTTCCACCTTTCGAATCTTTCCCATAGCGCTCGGGAGGGGCTTACACCATTCGGTAAATTCCTAATGATCAACTACCCAAAAGTATTCCCTGTGAAGTTTATACGACAACTGATCTATATGCAAGCAAAGAATAAAAGTTCGAATGAGATCACATTTTTCATTGGTGAAAAAGAAATATCTTTCAAGCTCCAGGACTGAATTGTGATCCTCTACCTCCTCCACATCACATACCTACACTCCTAAAAGAAAACTTCACGAAATTTTTCTTTGACAGCATCAATAATGTCATAGTGAAAGGCCTTATCAATTTGTTTGAAAATAATGAAAATGACATTCAATTAGTAGATGACATCAATGCTGCAAGAGCTACTAATTTATACATTCTTCATAAACTCGTACTCTAGGACCAATAAAAAGTGAAGGTTAATCAAGATTTTTTGAAGATTCATTGTGATGAGAAACTGACAGGGATTTACCCATTAGGTAAGCTGTGTTTTAATAAATAGTAAGCAATTTTCAAAATGCAGCAAAAACAACAATAGAATATTGAGTGGCAATTTATGCATTCTAATATGTAGTGATGATTTGGGCATTTGAGGTGTTGCTAATGCTACATAAAGAGAGAGATATATATGTGGTTGCCAAAAGAGAAAAAAAAATATTACTAAGAATTTTTAGGTGTTGGAAGAAGAAAACAAAATGGGAACCAATCAATGAAACACTCCAAGAAAAGGAGTTAAGATATAATCCTTTTACTAAATTGTTAAAAATATTAAATAATTTGCAAACTAGAATATAGCATAAATACATATATATGCAATCATTTGATAATGCAAATAATAGCGCATAAATTAGAATTTGTAGATAAAGTAGATATATGTAATGATGACCTGTATTAGTTATACATATTTGCAAACAATATTTATAGTGGTATATAAACTATAAAATTATATTTACTTATAGGACAAAACTAACTAACTCATTGACATCGGAGAAAATATAATGTACTTACAAGCTGCATTGCATATATATAGTATATATAGGTAGATTGTCATATCTATAAAATTTGTATGTTTCGGCAATTACATGTACAAATATCAATAATAAATGTACATAAAGTATATATGTATATTGCAACCTTTGTCACATGTCTCAAATCAATATTAATAAAATTATTACAAACTTCTTGAACAAATCACATTAAACTCAAAAATTAAAACAA
Organism: Jatropha podagrica; assembly: GCA_947857235.1. Classification (NCBI taxonomy): domain Eukaryota; kingdom Viridiplantae; phylum Streptophyta; class Magnoliopsida; order Malpighiales; family Euphorbiaceae; genus Jatropha; species Jatropha podagrica. The sequence continues at coordinate 19,379 of CANUEP010077929.1, read as the reverse complement.
ATTATTCAACCATTATTACACATTCAAACAACATGATAGATGCAAGAATTAACTAAAAATCATCAAAACACAAATATTAGTTCAATAAATGATAAAAAATCATAAAATAAATAATAAATAATAAATCATAAAAATTGAAATTGACAGAATATAAATAATTGACAGAAATTTAATAAACATCGTATGATCATAATAATATGAAGAACAAAAATTAGATGTGCATAAAATAAATGCTAGAAAATAAAATATAACAATTTAAATGTTATTTCAAGCTCATGATCACAATGTTCATCTTGTTAGATGAACAAAATTCATAAATCCTTGCAAGAAACAAGATTAAAATCTTTATCGTACTTATCTGTATCAAACATGGATTTTCAACCCTTAGGCCTTAACCCACTTTGATTTTAGAATCTAGGCACGATTTATTTTTTTTTATGTTGTTTCTCTTCTCTAACTTATAGACTAACACCACTGGAAATGAATGAAGTCCCCTTCCAAGGTTAAAGAAGCATATAATCACTAGAAGATCGATGAAAGAAGCAAAAGAATAGCAATTTGAAGCATTTTTGAGTGCCTTAAGCTTAGGGGTGTGCGCCTTAAGTTTAAGGCGTGTGCCCTAAGTTTAAGGCATGTGCCTAAGCTCAAGGCTTGGGCCTTAAGTTTTTATGGTTTGCTTGAAAATTGATGAAGAACACCTCAAGAACACTTGATCTTTGATGATGATCTGTGATTGACATGTTGATTTTGTTTCTAGAAGTGTTTGTGTGTGTAGAACTCACTGAATATCCTAGAAACACTCTCTCACACAACTAAACTATTAAAATCCCTTAAGATTTTGTGATAGAATTGATTTTTATTTGTGTTTTGTTTGATTTTTTTTTGTTTTTGATTTGTGTGTGTTTTTTTTGTTTTTTTTTTCTCTTTAACAAATTTTGCTAACTCAAAATTGCTAACCCTTAACCCTAAGCCTTAAGTTGGTATTTATAGGAAAATGGGTAAAATGAAACTATTTGCTTATGTGGCAGATGGGTCCCACATGTGGTTCAATTTTTGATTTTTCATGAAATAACTTCAAATGGCACATATGTCAATATAAGACGTGAAAATTCATCCCGGGCGAACTCAAGATTCATTTTTTAGCCCCATTTTGACACGAGCCCTAAAAAAGTGAAAGCAATCCAAAGTATCCAAGCTCTTACCCTAGGATACCTAGTTCAAGAATCGAATCAATTGGGCATTCTAAAATCCTTTTTTTTTTAAAGAAATGTCATCACCACTGATGGGCCACTTAAAGGTTAATAATGGGTCTCGCATGTGGGCCCCATATAGGCCACTGTGGACCCACCATCAAACAAACCTAGTTTTATGAAATTAGTCCAGGTGACGCACAGAGTGCCATAAGACACCGAGGCATGTCCCAGGCGAACCTAAGATGCAGCTTATAGGTCCCGCGTTGTTAAGAAATTAAAAAAAAAGAAAGGTACTAAGGGTTGCACTTCCTAAACTCGAACCATTGCTTTGGGATCAACTTCATCGGGTGTTTCAACCTCTTCTTTAGCAATACATATTATCATCACTGAGTCTATTTTTAGGGAAAAAATTGAGCGTCTACTATTTGTCTCCATTTTGATAATATTTTGCCTTTTAAGCAGGATTTTATCAAAATGTTAAGTAGACGCGTAAGTGGTAAAATGCTTACTTGGTGTGCATCCTTTGGATGACTTGATTTCAAAGGTACTCGCTTTGTTGGGAATTTTGAGTAATTTTACTCCGAATGATCATCTCGGTGTGCCATGAACAAATGACTTAACTGTAGAAACCTGCAATTCAAAACAATATGACATATGTCAGCTGATGGTTCGTATGAAATATGATCTACTGGATATCTATATAAATTATGCTGTGCGTTAAACGATGGGGTAAAATTTTGAAATGCTCCTCATAGGGAAGTTATCCTTCCAGTCGGTTCGCCATAATTGGATGACTTTGAGTGCAGTGCACCAAATGGCGACGTAAAATTTTAAAATGCTCCTCATGGGGAGGTTGTCCTTTCAGATGGTGTGTCATGACTTGACAATTTTGGTTTTCGACCCATTTCGATGGATTGGTTGCGCCACATTTTGACGACTTTGATATTAGCCCCATTTCGATAGATTGATTGCGCCAGATTTCAACGACTTTGATATTCGACCCATTTTGATGGATTGATTGTCACATTTTGATGACTTTGATATCTGATCCATTTCGATGGATTGGTTGCACTATGTTTCAACGATTTTGACATCCGACCCATTTCGACGGATTGGTTAGGCCACATTTCGATGACTTTGATATCCTACCCATTTCAACGGATTGGTTTTCGCTGGAAATTTTCTTTTATGAAAGGTGATCATTCATTGCGTTGACTTTCTAGGGAGTTTCTATAAGGATTAAACTTGGCCATACAGAAAAAGGAGGTTTTCTAACCTTGTAAAATTAGAGATCCCATGACTAGGCTTGGGAAGGCATGCAAATGTTTGCGAAATGATACAAATCGTAATTCCACTAGGGATTCAAGCATGTGTGCATGTGTATAATAATTAAATGCCACTGAGGATTTACAAAAATTGTATCATGACACAAACCAAGCTACTTTTCATATAAAAATTGATATGTGTGTGTGCATGTGAAGAGGAAAATTTATTTCTCAATTTTCAATTTATTTTAGTTTGTTTAGTTTTTCTTTTACTATGTTATTTTATGCAAAACGAGGTAGGACATACTTACCTATAGTTGTCGCCATGGAACTTTGGCTCATATATTGATGATTTGTCGGTGAAGTGTGCAAAATATGCGTCAGCGATGAGCTGCGTGATCGAATTAAGCTTATGGGTCATTGGGCTTTTGGCCCAAACCCTATATAAGGGGTGAAAGTGGCTACTTTGATCTCTGTCACTCTTTCTCATCTCCTTCTTACTCTCTTTAAACACTCATTTTCTCTTTTCGTTCAAATAGCAGTTGAAGATAACATGGATTGGCTTCCTAGCGACATGAAGATTGATCCCATGGCATGGAATTTGAGCTTGAGAATGAAGTTGGGGTATGATCGAGGTATTTCTTTGAACTTTCTTTTGATTTCCTATATCATTGATAATATAGACACATGAGAATTCGGTTAAAAACCATTAATTTAGTCAGGTTGAACCTTAATTTGAGTTTTGGGTGATTTCTACATCCACCAGTCTGCCAAGGTGTGCACCTTTCATTCAGGGCTTGCGCCTTACATCTAAGGCCTACACCTTAAACTTTAGGCTTGGTGCCTTAACGTTTGCTTGTGGCGCCTTTATGCTGGTTCATCTTCAGCATGGCATCTTCGCGTGAGGGTTGTGCCTTCCTACAGGGCACCTTCCCAAGGGGTGTGGCGCCTTTAACATGGCATCGTTCTTCACTATTTTTGTCTCATTTTTGTGTTTTCTTATAATTTGAGCTCGCACCTACATTTGATATTTAAAACATGTTAAAACTATGCATGTAAAATATAGTTACACATTTGCCTTGATTTTATTTGTTTTAGGTGAGTGTGACTCGTGGCAATGCCTATGCTACAGGAGAATGGTTTGATTGACTACCTAAATGGGTGCAGGATTGCATCGAGAGATTATTTTTAGGCATTTTGTGGATACATTATCTCAAGTCGAGAATCAATCATCAATAGTTGGTGTTCTTGCTTTGATGGAGCGCTGGATGGATTCGACACATACCTTCCATCTACCATTCAGGGAGATGACTATCACTCTGGTCCATTTTGCAGCTATGGCTAGGCTATCTTTTAATGGGTGTTCTATCTCTTTTGATGATTGAATGAGGACCTTAGATTCTTGAGGTTTATGAGGCAGTCTGCAAGTTGCCGTTGGGGTAGAAATTTTATCACACATGATAGGATCAGGTATGAGAGCATCTACTCACAGTATCGAGATATGACTTAAGAAGAGGTCGAGGAGATGGATGCTGATGTCGTATCTCAAGATTTTCTCACAATATCTCCTCTCTACCACTCTGTTTACCAACTATGGCAATGATGCCGATTTGGCTCTCCTGCCTCCTTTGCATAATTTGGGTTCTATTTACCGTTACAACTAGGAGGAGCTACCCTAGCTTACTTATACTATGGTATGGACCTCTATGTTCGTGGATCTCAACTGAAGGTTGGCTACAGGCGAGCTATCGAGGTATGAAAAATTACTCTTTTAGCCTTTTCTTGCTGTATGCTTTTATTTTCAATTACTTGCTGACTTTGAATTTGAATGAAATAGATATGGGCCTACGAGCATGGCATTCTTTCCATGCCAATGCTATGGGAATTTTTGGTAGATTGGGATGCGAGTCTTATACCTCAGGGTCGGGCCTGGCGATTTAGCTGGAAATACAGTCATTCTTCTACTGATGTTCGAGTGTATTACCAGTTATTGAATGGCCTCAGATGGGATCGAGTAATCCACTTATCTATAAATTATATTTTCTTTTTCGCTCCATTCTTTTTCATCTTATTTCCTCTCTTCTTTCTTTTATTGTATACACCTATTGAAAATTTCTTCCCCTTTTGTCTTTAAAGATTATGATGTATGCATGGGGGGATGCGGCTGGTTTCCTGAATTTGTGCAAACGACCATTGTCTTCAAGTAGAGACGTCTTCTCTTTGCCAGGATATTTTATGATTCATATTATCTTAGTGAGAGAGTTTAAGAATGGCAAATAGGCTCGGACCATCGATGAGTTCATCATATGGTTCCATATTATATGTTATCGACTAGGTCGATTAGATCTGACCACGAGGTCTCTATTGGCTGAAGAGGCATAGCAACTACTGAGTTTTTAGCCAACTTCACACTTGACACTTATGCACATTTTGTCAGGACGCAATTGTTGGTCCATGTTCACCTCCTAGAGAGATCGATCCATTAGCCGATATGGGGGAGTCAGACTCAAGGCCAAATATGCTGCCTACACCTGTAAGTTTCCCTTTCTAGTTGATCTCACCTTCTTGCTTTTGCCGATATCTTTGTATTTTATTCATCTATTCTATCTCGCCTTCTACATCAGCCACAATAGCATGAAAGCATCAGTGAACAGAATTTGGGCCTAGAGTGCTTGATACAGATGTCATCATTGGTGAGCCAACATATGGACTCGGTTCTTCCTACAACTTCACTTTAAAGAGCACCGATGAGGTTGTTCAATGTATGTTTTGACCCACCTAGAGTGAGGCCTATGCAGATGATGCCTCTTGATTATACACAGGAAAGTATCATATATCTTGCACTTTGACTCTAGTATCCTATTAACTTTTCCTTTTGCTCTTATGACACATTCCTACCTATGTCTCTTTTATAGGTATCGCTCGCACATTACCAAGAGGCTTGTCAGCTATGTGAGGCAGCCCGTTAGAGTTTTGCATCATTGACGCTTATTGATGAGCAGGCATTTATAAGTAAAAATGAAAAGAAAAATGCAATGTGTGTATCATATATGTATGAAATGCATCTAATTTTGACTACGATGCATCTTGTAGAGGCTAGGCATGGGTCCCACTGTTGGTCATGCCCGCAGGGCATCATCAGGTGGGTGTGCTGGTCGAGGAGCTAGTAAGAGGCAACACGTGATTGTCAATGTTGAAGAATCCAATGAGGATGAGGAAGAAGGATCAAGTGATGAGGCCACTTGGTAGGCCTTACCCTATAATAGACTGCTCTTTCCTTTTTCTTTTAGTGGATTTACCTTGGATCCAATTTAAAATGACTGTAATCATCCTGACTTTATGGGTATTAAATGATAACTTTTATCAAATGCTATCTTTATTATGTTGGTGCATTATTGCTAGATAACATATTGATTGTGAAATGGCATTCATTTCATACTATGTCACGACATCCTTTTTTTTGTTTTGCTATAAAATCACCATATCATGTTGCACTATTCATCACTTCTTCACTTCTCTTACTTCTTTTGTTTTATTGTGGATCAGTCTTTAGCTCCGATATTCGAGGCATTGTTCAAGATATGATTGGAATCTCTTTCTCCTTTTAAACTCAAAGGTTTGAGCTATTATCGGAATATCTAGCTTCAACCTAAGCTATTATAGTGGCTAATAGGTTGCTTCGATCCCGTTGATAGTTTGTTTTCTCACAATAACTTTGAGATCTGCCCAATATTCAAGGAATTTAATGCTATCTCAAGTGGACGATCAATAGTCGAAGTCCTCCTAGCTTTGCCCTAGTTACACGAGAATCTTATCTCACGTTTCTCCTTAACTTTTAGCTTTTCTATCCATGAACTACTTGATTATGAGCTTGAATTTGATGTCTTGCCCCGGTGACCCCTTGTTGACCGTGCCATGAACATGAACTGTGCTAGCCCTTTCTAGCCTTCACTTGCCTATTTCTGTATTCTCAGAAAATATCTACTTCTTACCGGCATTGATGATTATAAAAGCCTCAAGGTACTACCTATTATTGAGTAGATATCGATGCATTGTACGCCATTTCCATTAGTGTTAATGGAAACATGGCTAAGCGGACATGCCTGTGGTCCGACTTTAATGCTTGGTTTGATGGGAAGCCCACTCTTATTGCAGGTATATGCATTTTCATTTCCTTCCCTTATTTGCCCTAATTTTACTTAAGCTGCCCTTTCGGGTTTTCAACTTAACGAGGTTTTCTGCTCTAATTTACTTAAGCTGCCCTAGCAAGTTGTTAACTTAATGAGCTTTTCTTTTCTTTTCTAATTTTTGGTTAAGTTGTCCTTGCATTTTTCAACTTAATGAGATTTTCTTTTTCTTGTTATTTCTCTCTTTTATATTTCTATAATTGTGGGATTTTGAAAAGTTGCAAGTGATGACTGTGCCATCGGATAATTTAATATGTAATTATAGACTGCGGGTCCATGTCCATCGTCAATGAACTAGAGTGACCTTGGAAGATTGGATCATCATTTTCCAAAACCTCACTACTGAAGGAATTAGGTGGACTGCCCAGGTGGCACATCGGGCAAGTCACCATTCTTCTTATCTCCCTTATTTACCCTTGTGTGGTCTAACCATGATAGTGGCTTGCTATTCGAGCCGAGTTGCATGACAATGTGGTCATTGTCAAGCTGTTTTGGCCTACATAGGGTTTGAAGGGGGCTTCATTAACTGACAATTCTTATCCTTCTTTGCTTCTACTTGGCCTAACCGAATAACTATACCTGTTCCTGAAGTGATTGATACTTCTTCTTCAAAGCTGTATCGTCTATGGCTTCAAACTTATTCTAAGTTCGATAAAGATTCAGCATCAGCAGATTTGTTCACAGCAAGGTTCTTGTTAGGACCTGATGTGTAAATGCACTATTTTACGGTTTTAATGAAACACAATGGACAATGTCCATGTATGCTGCTTTATGAATAAAATTGTCATTTTTCTTGGAGAGTTTAATATACTTCCTGTTATTCCATTAAAGTAATTTCACACAATTGCATATCGATATATGTCTTGAACATGACACGCTACAAAAGTAATATTGACACAAAAGGTTAATTTTATTAACAGGTTTAACTATGACATTTCAAATTATACATAAACTTTCTTTACTTATCCAAGTTGATTGGCTCAATAAATTCATTGCCTTTCATGTCTAGCAGCTTCATGGCACCTTTCGAAAACATCCTTTTGATCAAGAATGGGCCTTCCCAATTGGGCTTGAACATCCCTCTTGGGTCTTGTGTGTTTGATCTCATCTATTTCAAAACTAAATCCCCTACTTTCAATGGCTTAGGTTTGACCCTCTTGTTAAAGTGTCTTGAGATTCTCCATTTATAAAGATGATCCACAAATCGGGCCTTAAGCTGTTTACCGTCCAACAATGCTAACTCCTGAAAGTGATCCTCGACCCATCAACACTCTGGAACATTAGACTCCAATATTATTTGTAAGGATTTTAGTTGGTAGCATAGCTTCCATTCCGTACACTAAGGAATACAGGGTTACCCAATTTGTAGACTTAACTGTAGTCCGATATCCCTATAAGGCATATGGTGACAAAAGGGATTTATTCAAATTCGGCTACTAGAGAAGACAGAAGGGACATACAGTGTTTGGAGCTACAATTTATGATATTGGATAATCAACTATATAAAAGGATGTCTGATGGGGTTCTGTTAAGATGTGTATCAAAATAAGAAGCCAAAGCGGTTATTGAACAGATCCATGCTGGAATTTTTAGAACTCATATGAATGGAAGAGAACTCGCAAAGAAAATCCTTAGGCAAGGATTCTATTGGACTACGATGGAGAAAGACTGTTTTTCGTTCATGAAAAAGTGCTTCGAATGTCAGATTCGTGGAGACCTTAGTCACATTCCTCCATCAGAACTATACCCTTCTATCTCCCCATGGTCATTCGTAGCATGGGGGATAGACATTATTGGCGAAATTTCACCACCGGCTTCTAATGGACATGAATTCATAGTTGTGGCAGTGGATTATTTTTCAAGATGGGTCAAAGCCGAATTCAAGCATATTGGGGCAAAACAGATGGCCAAATTTATTAAGAAGAATTTGATATACAGATACGGAGTTCCTTACCATGTAGTGACAGATAATGGGGTTTAGTTTCAGGCTGAAGTGAAGACCTTATTAAAAGCGTATGGGATTGAACACCACAAGTCATCACCTTATAGAAACTCTTGATGTCATCATCAGAGCTTATGACGACTTGAGAACACAAGTGGAGGAAACTTTCAAAACAATGGTGAAAGTGGGCTGTATTGAAAAGTAAACTGAATTCATAGTAATTGACATCCCACTGGCATTTGCCTTATTGCTGGCGAATCCATGGTATCATTCATTGGGGGATGTAATGTCTACTCTGTATCAGAAGATAAAATTCTCATTCAATATGAAAATTATCACCATACCTGCAGCCAATGGGAAAAGCGTGGTTACGCTTAATGTAGACAAGCAGGTTTTACTTCCTTGGACTGTTTTCCAAATTGCTATTTTGAGTTTAGATATGAGGGTCATCGTGTGCAATATCACGAGGAAGATGAATTTTGAAGAAGGAAAAGGATTAGGGAAGGATCAACAGGGAATCACTGAACTCCCAAATATTAACGCCCAAAGGAATCGAATGGGCCTGGGATACAAAGTCGGGGGGCAAGCCATCAAAGACACTTGGCTGGCTAGACATGGATGGACGTTTTGTCCGTTCGAGTGAGCATTCCTCTCCATGTCTACTAGTAGAACCTTTTGCGCATAATGGGAAGAAATATCTAGGATTGGAGATTTTCGCTAATGAAATTGACATTCTGACAATGGTTCATGGAGAGCCGAAGACTGGGTTGAAGACTAAGGAGGACAACTGAGCAAAAGGGGGTTGAAAGGTTAAAAGTTGATGCAGCAAAGGAGGAAAGCAAAGGAGAGTAAGGGGAAGATGAGGCAACCCAAGAAGAGATAGAGAAAGAAAAAGTAGCAAGTGAGAAGGAAGAAAAGGACCACACAGACCAGGTCTTGAAAGCAATCTGAACTTGCATTGAAGAGAGCTTTGAAGAGGTTGAAGCTCCTGCTACTGTTTTTGTTCCTATTAACAGTGGCTTTGATTATGATGAATTTTCCATATTTTTTAATGAAATGAACTTCAATTTTGCTTACTTTTTTTATATTTTTCCTAACGGTTACATTCATCAAGTAGATAAGCATATACACATTTTTGAAATCAACTCATCATGCATGCTTGAATTTAATATAAACACGAAAGAAAATCCCAGAAATTTATTAATCAGACCAAACTTGACATCAGAATTAGTCGTGAAATTTCAAAATTTGCTCATAGACAAGGTTGAAGCTTTTGCTAGGAGGTATGAGGATATGCCAAGAATCGATAGGTCTATAGCGAGGCACATGATTTCTTCGAACCCTACATCTTGACCAGTGAAACAAAAGAAAAGAAGGTTGCGACCATAAGGGTTTGAGAAGATTAAAGAAGAAGTACCTAAGCAGATCGATGCAGGGTTTCTAGAAGTATTCCATTATCCTGATTGGTTAGCAAATATAGTCTCGATTCTGAAGAAAGACGGAAGAGTCAAGATGTGCATAGATTACCGGGATTTGACCAAAGCATCAGTAAAGGATGACTTTCCTCTCCCACACATTGACGCCTTGATTGATTGTGCGACAATGATAGGATGTTACTTTATCATAGATGGTTTCTCCAGATACAATCAAATTCTCATGGCATTGCAGGACAAAGCCAAGATGACTTTCATCACTGAATTTGGCATTTTCTGTTTCAGGTAATGCCTTTTGGCCTTAAGAATGCTGGGGGCAACCTACTAGAGAATGGCTACCACTTTGTTTCATGATATGATTAATAAGGAGTTAGGCAGCCAAATTCAAAGAAATGTGAGTTTGGGGTGACGTCGGGAAAAGTGCTAGTGTTTATTGTGGGGCCCAAAGGAATAGAGATTGATCCAAGCAAGATTAAGGTCGTTCAAGGAATGGAGTCGCTTGAGATGGAAAAGCAGGTAAGAAGTTTTCTAGGATGAATACAATACATCAACAGGTTTACATCGAAGCTATCTATTATTTGTGACATGATCTTCAAGCATATGAGGAAGGATCAGCTAGTCAAATGGAATGATTAGTGTCAGATAGCTTTTGATAAAATCATGGAATATTTGTCAAGTCCCCTAATTTTATGCCCACCAAAGCCAGGGAAACCTTTAATCTTATACTTGACAATAGAAGATGCTAAAATGGGGGCCATGTTAGCACAAGCCGATGAAGCCGATATTGAGAAGGCAGTGTACTACTTAAGTAAGAAGCTTCTTCCAAATGAGCAGAAATATGACTTGATAGAAAGATGGTCTGGGCTATCAGAAAACTTCGGCATTATTTTTAGTCTTACAAAGTGATCGCAATATCAAGGATGGATCTGGTCAGGTACCTTTATAGAACTCCAGGTCTAGTAGGAAAACTAGCTAGATGGTTGATTTTGCTCTCAGAATTCGACATCGAATATGCTACTACGAAAACTATTAAGGGAAGAGCAGTTGTAAATTTCTTAGCAGCACATTTAGTGGAAGATAATGAGGAATGGGGAATTGATTTCCCTAATGAACATCTTAAAGTAATAGAGAAGAATTGGTAGAGATTCTATTTTGATGGCTTAGCCAATAATAAAGGAGTTGGAGTCGGTGTCCTTTTAAAATCCCCACAAGGAGAAGTTATTCCTATTCTGAAGAGGCTACACTTTATAGTCACGAATAACATGGCTGAATATGAAGCTTGTTTATTTGGATTGGAAGCATTGATTGTAGTCCAAGCTAAAGAAGTGGAAGTTATTGGTGATTCTAAACTAGTCATCAAGCATGCTAGTGGCAATTGGGAAGTCAAGGAGGAAAGACTAAAACTGTAAATCGATTATCTCCACATTATCATTCAAAACTTTAAGAGGGTAACTATTACCCATACGAATAGAGCAAATAATCAAGTACCGGATGTATTAGCCAATCTAGCATTCGCTTAGGAACAGGTCTCAGTAATTCCTAGAAGGCCATTTGTGACGTCTTCTAGTAACTTCCCTTTATATGAAGGCGAGAGAATCATGGAGATTAAGGCTGATGAACAACCTTGGTTCTATGATATTCTATAATGGATATCTTAAATTTGGAAAGGAGCTTCAATGGACATACATTTAAAGTTGAACCCTCGTCAATCATCACATTTCTAGTGGTTCTACCAACTCACCTCAACCTTGATGAACAAAGCCTTTGTTTGATTTCTTCCTTTAAGGGGAAGCTCATCATTAGAAAAAGTTATGAACAGAGGGTCATGTTGGACCAATCCCACAAATTCAACTGCCAATATAGATGGCGATATAGAGACTTCCACCATCACTTTCAGTAAGGCCTCCCTATGTGCCTTTGATGAAATCAGTAAATCCCACATGCTTACACTTGTTTGTTTTCTATTTATTTGCCTAATTGTGTGTTATTTTCAGCTTCTCCTATTGGCGCACTGGAAGAACTTACTTTCTCTTTTCCTTTTTTTTAGAATGTTTAACTGGATCAGATTCATAAATTCGACCACTATGGGTCACATGGCTTATGATTTCTACTTTCTTTTCATCCTCGCTACTCCAAACATCTAGAGTAATGGACTCTGCCACCACCTCATCTTCACTATCTGTCTAAATCGGCCCACTTTTCACTATCAACTCGTCATCACTATCCCAGAAGTCCAGTTCCATGACCTGGATATATTCTAGCAACATTTTCTCCTCAATTTCCTCTTCCTCTTCCTCTAGTTCAAACAATATCTGATCCAGGGTCTTCTCTAACTTGACCATATACAAATTCTTTAATGGCGGCATATTCTTAAAGTTTGGAAGTGGGTTGGTCCGCATGCTAGGCCTTGAATTCTCTTGTTCGGTGATCTTGCCTTCATCAATCAATTTTGAATTTCATGTCTTAGCCATAGAGACTAGTCTATAGTATAGCCCTTGCCCTGATGAAATTGGCAGAATGCATTTTGATTGAAGCTTTTGGGTGGATTTATTAGAGGAGGTTTCAGCATCAATGGTTTCAGCAAACTAGTTGCTTTTACCTTCTCAAAAACCTTAAAGAGGAGTACCAAAATTAGAGAACCTTAATTAAGGAACATTGGTAGCCTAGAGGTCCAAGACTGTGGTTAGATCCTTTATTGGTATTCGGCACCTTGCCGGATTGGCTAGATCCTTAGAATCCAAACCTATTAAAACTCCTAAAATGACTCCATACTTTTTGTCTTCTCTAATCCTATCTTCAATGGTCGTCCCTACTTTATAAACTTGAGAAAACTCGATCAATGGCATGTAATACAACTTTTCTTGAAACACCGATAGAGTTCCCTTGATGAACATCTTTATTTGCTCCTTAGTGTTAGGCCTATTCCTCATTTGAATGACCTTGGCTCTCCATCTAGCCATATAATCAGTAAAAGGTTCATCTTGCTTTTGTGCAGTTGCCTCTAGATCTCTTAATTGATGCCTATCTGGTTGTTGTAAGCATATTCCTTGAGAAAGATCGTAGTAAGCTCGCCCTAGTCTCCTCTAAACCTCTTATCTAGACTGTAATACCATGTTTGAGTAGAATTGGTTAAAGACATCGGGAACATCTTCAAAATTTCCTTTAATGGCACGCCTGCTAGCTCCATGATAGATTTATACCGCATTAAATGTACTTTTGGATCACCATTGCCATCATTCTTTGCTACCTTTAGCATCTTATAAGTAGCCAGGGTTTCTTGTCATTAGCTCCAGTTCTTCATCATCATCTTCATCAATGTCTATGTATTGGTTCATGCCTTTGGACTTCATAAACAGATGGAGCTTTTCCAACTTCTTATCCAGTTTCTCCACTTTCTTTAAGACCACTGGCTCAATATCAGACTTTTTTAATAGTGCCTTCTTGAAGTATTCTTCATCTACCATGTGTCATCTGTAGGTTTTTTCTTTACTAATTTTTTGCTTAGTCCCTTGTCCTTCCTCCAGTACTACTTTTTCCTTTTTATATACCTTTATGATCTTTTCAAGGCTAGCTACCATCATTTTCTCAAACAGCTTCTCAATATCAACCAACGAAAAGTTCTAAGCTATTTTATTAGCTACAGCAACTCATAAATCTAACTAAAGTAGAGAAGATTCAACCTTAAGACTAGAACTTGCCGATTTTGCAGGTACTTACATAGACAGATTAAGGGGGGTTGAAGGTTCTTCAATTCTGACCAGGCGATCTTCTATCCTCAACCAACTACACTCTTTCAATGTTTTCTTGCTTTTCAGTGCTATCTTGTCTGCAGAAAATAAATGGCATAAACATGACATGATGCATGTATGAATGAATGTGAATATATGGAATGTCATACAAAAAGATGTCACAAAATCAAAACATTGTGAAATGCAACTAATGTTATAGTTCACTAAGGCTTGAATTGAATCGATCAAATCTTGAATCGGCAAAAAAAAAAAAATCAGAAATTAAAACAAATATATTCAACCATTATAACACATTCAAACATTCAAACAACATGATAGATACAAGAATTAACTAAAAATTATCAAAACACAAATATTAGTTCAACAAATGATAAATAATCATAAAACAAATAATAAATAATAAAAATTAAAACTGGCAAAATATAAATAATTGATAGAAACATAAAATTTTATAGAAATTTAATAAACAACATATAATCATGATAATATGAAGAAAAAAGATTAAATGTGCATAAAATAAATGCTAGAAAATAAAATATAACAATTCTAATGTTATTTCAAGCTTTTGATCACAATGTTCATCTTGTTAGATGGACAAAATTCACAAATCCTTTGAAGAAAGAAGATTAAAATCATGAACATACTCATCTGTATCAAACATGGATCTTCGGCCCTTAGACCTTAACCCACTTTGATCTCAGAATCTAGGCACGATTTGATATTTTTTTATATTGTTTCTCTTCTCCAACTTATAGACTAACACCAATGGAAATGAATCAAGTCCCCTTTCAAGGTAAACGAAGCTTATAATCACCAAAAGATCAATGACAGAAGTAGAAGAACAACAATCTGAAGGTTTCTAGGGACCTGAAGCTTAGGGCATGAATCACCCTAAGCTTAAGGCGTGCGCACTCTAAGCTCAAGTCTTGCGCTTTAAGCATTCTGTAGTCCAAAAAAACAGTGCATTTGCTGTAAAATCAAGTTTTTACATGTTTCTCTTATAAAAACTCAATTTTTCAAAGTTTTAAGATAGAAAATAAACTGAAAATCACAAAAGGATAAGGTTTAGACTCTCGGTTACTTTGTTTTGAAGGAACATCGATGGTTTGCTTCAAGATTGATGAAGAACACCTTAAGAAAACTTGACCTTTGATGATGATCCGAACTTGTGTTGTTGATTTTATTTTTTGAAGTATTTGTGTGTGTAAAACCCACTGACTATCCTAGAAACACTCTCTCACACAATTAAATTATCCCTTAAAATTTTGTGAAAGAATTGATTTTCGTTCGTGTTTTGTTCGACTTTTTTGTGCTTTTGATTTGTGTTTTGTGTTTTTTTTTTTATTTTGTTTCTCTCTAACAGATTTTGCTAACCCAAAATTGTAACCCTTAACCCTAAGCCTTAAGTTGGTATTTATAAGCAAATGGGTAAAATGACACTATTTGCTTATGTGGCAGGTGGGTTCCACATGTGGGCCCCACTGGTGGCTCGATTTTTTATTTTTCACAAAATCATTTCAAATGGCACGTACGTTGATGTAAGAACTAAAAATTCATGTTGGGTGAACCCGGGATTTGTTTTCAAGCCCCATTTCGGCAGGAGCTCTGAAAAAGTGACAGCAACCTAAAGAATCCAGCCTCTTACCCTAAGATGCCTAGTTTGAGAATCGAATCAATCGAGCATTCCGAACTCCCTTTTTTTCTTTAAGAAATCTCATCACCATTTATGAGCCCCTTAAGGGTTACTAATGGTGTAGAAGTCCATTTTTCAGTGTCTTTTACAGTGTCAATAATAGTGATTTACTGATCCATGAATAGTACAATCGGTTTGGGACTTGGTATTATTTTGGTCTGAAAAAATTACTATAGATGTCTAATATTTTATTTAATATTTTTGGAGCATGTTTGCATGAATTAAGTGAGTAGAAAGTACTTCATGAATATTTTTGAAGAATTAAAACATTTAATGAATAGTGTTTTATAGTGTAGTATGTTAAGGAATAAATGAGGAATTATTTTTCTAGAATTAATTTAATTAATTGATGGAGTTAAATAATAATTAGAGGAGAAATATTTGATGAATATTTAGAGCCATTAGATGAGAATATCTTGGTTTGATCATAGCCATCCATTTGGTATAAACTAAGAAGCTAGATTTGACTTTTCCACTTAAAAGTTACCACTCATCAACGCCACATCTTCATCTTCTTCTTCCTCTCTTCTCCATGCCAACTTTTCTCTTTACTTCCTCCATTTTTCTTCATTTTCTCTACCTCTAAACTACCTCAAATTTCATGAATTAAACCAAAGCTTAGCAATTAAACCTTAAGAATTAAGTAGAAGTAGAAATTGGTGACTAGAAGCTAAGGAATTTGGAGTTACTACTCAATTAAGTAAGTTGTGATTTTTGAGTTTCATGAATTAATAAGTAGAATTTAAGGTTTAGACTTGTACTTGATGCATTAAGTCATGCTCCTTCTATTTCTTGTGTTAATTTTTTATTTTAATGTGCATTTTTCCTACTTTGAAGAAGTTGGAGAATCCTCTTCAAAAGGGAAGGAGAAAGCCAAGAATTGAGGCTCTCCAAGCTTCTTTAAGCTTGTTTTGAAGGTTAGTGCACTAATATCTTCTTTCTCTTTTCATTTCTTTAAGTTTCCAATTTTAAGGTTTTGAATATTTTTGATGATTTTGTGAATTGTGTTGGAGAATTGATTATTTGATTATTTTTACATGATTTTCTATGTGTTCTAAGCATAATGAAATGCTTGAATGAGAAGAGGAACATCCTTTTCTCCTTTCCCTTCACTTGGTCAAACCTCCTTAGGAGGAAGGGCATGAACTTTTGCTTCATGCTTTTGTGTTCTTTGATTTTAGTGTGATTTGGGTGGGGCTATCTTTGAGAAAATTTGATTAATTTAAAAGAAAACATTTTCCCCTTTTATTTGAGGGAGAGGCCGAACCTAGTGTTGGTGAAAGGGCCTTGGATTTTCATTGTTTTTCATGTGAATTTTAACTTAAATGAGTAAATTGTTAAGTGTTTTAAAGGTGGTTTAAATCACTACCCTTGAATTCTTATGTTTAAGCATTTTACAATACTTAAAGAAGACTTTAAATGAGTAAATAAGTTGTAAGACTAAATGTGTTAAGCAAAGTTTTTTTTTTTAATGTTTTATCTAAGTATTTCTAACTTGAATTATAGTGTTTTATGAAAGGGAACACTTTCCCCTCTTGATGACCTAAAGAGGCCGAACCACCCTAAGGTGATAAGGCATGCTCTTGTTGCTTTAAGTATGGATTTTAAGTATTTTAAAACTGTGTATAAGAGTATTTTGGAAGTATGATTTTGAATTGGAACATGAGTAGCTTTTGTTGAATTTTACAAGTTGTAAGTAAAGGAATTTTAAAATAAAAAGTATTAAGTTACGAAATACTTTGCTAAAGAATTATGCATAAGAAATAAGATTATTTATAAAGAAATGGATTTGTTTTGGGCTCTTATATACTTTGATTGAAATGTGGTATGATATAATTCATTTATGTAAGATGAGCATGCTCGGCTTTAATGCCATTATGATACGATATGAGCTATGATCATATACTAGGCTCTGGATGCCTTATGTTTAAGTGGACACGCTTATTATGTATAAGTAGGCTTTAATGCCTTTATGTTATGATTGGCAACTTAAGGCCAAATATGTTATGATATAGAATCAAATCTACTATTATTTCTTTTGGTATATTTAAGCCCCAAAGATATGGTAAAAGTAATGAAACATATGTTTTTAATGCTAGAAAAAAATATACTATTGCTATGTTTTATTTGAAAGCATGGAAATGTGTTTTTCCTTAAATGAACATTTGATATACTTATTATTTTTGTTAACTTATGGTTAAATTTTCATATGACTTATGCTTTAAGTATTTTCAATATAATCAAAATTTTACGATTTATTTTTAAGCATTTTATATGGGACATGTTCAAGTATTCTTTTTAGCACCACTGAGTTTCCACTCAACACGTTAATTTTTATCACGCGCAGGTTAAGAGCACTGGTTACTACTTGAAGACTAAGGGCGTAGCATCGGAGAGGAAGCCTTATTTTTGGTATGACATGTATTAGGATGTAAATTATGGCATGTCCAAAAATAATGTAAAAATATTGAGGTTATACATATTGAGTCTGTTAATTTATGAGAATTGTGTTTAATTAAGGAGTTCTATCTTTATATGAATTTAAAGTGTTTGATTATTAGAGATTGATTCCTTAAATTGACGATAACCTATTATGTTAGAACTTATGTGAATAAATGAGTATTTAGAAGTGTTGTGTGACTAATTGTGTTAATATGGAGTTTTGGTGGTTTGGAGGAATAAATATTGGAAGTGTATTTGTTTTCTTTGTGTGGCAAGTTAATTTTTAAGGGAAACTCTTGCGAATTTTTCGTAGGAATTTCCTTAAACTTCATTTTATAAAAATATTACTTGCCCCCTTATGCTTAGCCACTTCTAATGTATGACCTAGGATTATCAAAATAAAATAGTGCTCTGGCACTAAATGTAATGCTCGTCGTCGGGTCCTCCGGGATTCGGCGATGGGTGTTACAAATGGGTCTCGCATGTAGGCCCCATTTGGGCCACTATGGACCCCACCAATGAATCGACCTAGTTTTTATGAAATTGGTCTAGGTGACATATATAGTGCCATATGACACTAAGGCGCATCTCGAGTGAACCCAAGATGTGCTTATGGGTCCTGTGTTGCCAAGAAATTGAAAAAAAAAGCTACTAAGGATTGCACTTCTTAAACTCGAATCATTGCTTAGGGATCAAGTTCATCGGGTGCTTCTATGAATACTCAAATTTTGAGGCTCGAAAGGCCAGTTTTGAGAATTCTCCGGAACGAGGAAAACTAGAAGGTCTGTCGGCCGCAGTGGTGGCAGCCGCCGGCGAGAGCGGCTGCGGTCGGCCTCTAGTACCCAATTTAATAGGCTCAAAAAGCCATTTTTCCCGGGCTGCAAACAGCCCGGCCGGACCAAAGGCCATTTTGGAAGTTCATCGAAAGTATGCCAATATGGTACTTGAAACGTCCGAAAAATTACGAGGATCGCAGAACTGGTCCCGGAATATTGTTTGGAGGCCTGGAACTCCCAAAAAGGCCTCCGGAAGTGGAAAAGAGAGAGAGGGCGGAACGCACCCGCCCCAGCTAGGGCGGCTGCGCCCGCCCAGCAGGGCAGTCAAACCCGCCCTGGCCGGCGGTCATCCCGCCCAAACCGGGCGTGATCCCGCCCAAGCAGGGCATGATCCCGCCCAATCAGGGCGGTCACGCCCGCCCTCGAGTCCATTTTTGCCTATAAAATCAGGCCCCGGGCTCCGTTTTCAGGCACAGTCAGTGTTGACGGACATTCCCTTTCTCCCTTACGCTCCTTGCGATTCTTTACTGCTTTTCTGCAATTTTAATTTTTGCATTTTTGTTTGTTATTTGGTCACCTAAATTAAACCAATTAATAATTCCTTTAACAAGAAACTGATTCTGGAGTTAAGAAGCGGGCGTCGATTAAATCAGGTATGTAAGACGAAACTCTGCCTATTTAATTTCAGCACTCCATGCA